>CAUYQU010033166.1:0-20290 GCA_963574635.1 Cheracebus regulus
AGACAGTGGAACAGGGCCCTGCTTCCAATTGCTCAGCACCTGGTAGGGGCTGGGGTTCATGTCACGCTGAAGATAGATCACCAGGTTGGTGTTAGTGCCACGGAACAGAGCTGAGAGTGTGAAGGGAGCAGCTTGGTGCCAAAGTGGAGCCCCATAGGGCCAGAAGTCCCACAATATGCTCTCTGTTAGCTTGAGACTGGGGAAAGACATTGGTATAATTCACTCTGAGTCCAAAAGCCTGAGAATTAGGGAGCCAATGGTAAAAGTCCTGGTCAGAGTCTGAAAGCTCAAGAACCAGGAGCACTGGTTTCTGAGGGCAGGAGAAGATGAATGCGCCAGCTTAAACACAAAGCTGAATTCACCTTTCCTCCATCTTTTTATTTGATTTTGTTCCACAACATATTCAAATGCTGATCTCTTTCAGAAACAACTTCACACCCAAACCCAGAAATATTGTTTTGCCAGATATCTGGGCATTTCTTAGCCTAGTCAAGTTGACACATAGAATTAATCATCACAGAATTGCCATTATAAAAAGAATCATACCTTCATGTGGAAGCAAGCTAGCGATGGTTAAATGAGAACATGTGACCAAAGTCTGGGCCCAGATTCTCAATGACTGATTCAGTCTTGGGCAAGATATTGAACTTTGTATTTTAGAGTCTCTTCTGATTAAAAAGAGACAGTAAAAGTAGTCATAGAAGAGTCTTAATCTATAGCTGTCTGTAGTTTCTGTGAAATCTCAGTTTTACAAAATTTTATTTTGGTGAGCAACTTGAAACTCTTTAATGAGGAAATAAATTCCAGCATAGTTGTTTTTATAGCAAAGCAATTAATGGAAGTTATGATATCTAAATAAATTGTTAACATATGTACTCAATTACTGAGCAGACTCTTATTTGATGGGACTATCAGTATATATTTGTTGAATACCTTCCATGTGACCAACACTTTACATTTATGAGCTCATTAACCCTTATATCATTTCTAGGAGTTCTCATTTACTTACCTCAAAGACGACAAAAATGAAGCTCAGAGGAGTTAAATAATTTTTCCAAGGTCACATAGCTAGTAGGTGGTGAAGTTGGGATTGGAATCTTTGAGAGCACGAAATTGGCAAAATTATTATTAATGTGGGATTTTGAGTTAGATTTAAGTTCCAGTTCTGTCTCTTACTATCATTGTAACCGAGGTGACTATGTATCTAAACCTTCATTTTTAGATTTAGCCACTTAAGAGGTCTGTTCCATTTTAAAGATTCAATTGCAGGTATCCCTTTAGCATGGGCTGACACAGTAAGTGAGGTATACAGTGGCCCCTGCTTATAATGGTTTAGCATGTTAAATGACAGATGAAGCATAAAGATGACCATTTTTTTCATAATGTATGCTAAAATATTAAATCATGCAGTTTTAGCAAAAGATACTAGCATGATACACATGATATATTAGACAAAACTTTGGAGTAGAGCTCAGATATGCAAAATCTTTCCCCATCTTTACCACTAGCACACTGTGAATCTCAGAGCATGTTATTTCACTTCCAAGTCCTCTATCTGTGTTTCATGTGTTCAGGAATTCATGAAACATCTAAAGAGAGATAGTAATGTGTTCAGGCACACTGTCCCAGAAATCTAGGCATTAGAAAAGGAGCTAAGACATGATGTCTCTTCCCATGATAGGCCATGGAACTTACAGCCTAAGTGAAAAGAGATAGACGTGAAGACTTTATAATGCAGTGTATCGAGTGGTAAAATAGTGCTCAGAGTCAGGGGAGGCTTTATGGAAGAGTTGACAATTGAAGAAGCAATGAAGATGAGGAGGGGCTCTGTCTTATTCATCTTTATGGTAATATTTCCCAAAGCATTGAGTGCAGTGCCCAACACATAGTAGGAACTTAGTAGTGAATTGAATACTGATTTGCAAGCCTGACTTGTTTTCAACATCCATTCCTTCCTATGTTTCTTGTCATAGCTCCTCAACCTCTTTAGGGAGATTCATAGGGACTCAGGTTCAAGTCCCTAATTCTCTTAGTGACAGTACAGTAGAGTGGTTAAGAGCATCGGTTCTGAAGTCAGACTTTCTGGTTTCAGTTTCTGTCTCTGCTACATATTAGCCATGTGACCTTGAGCAGTTACTTAGCTCTCTGTCCCTGTTTTCTTATCTATAAAATGGGCTAATAATAATACCTGGCATTATTAAATGAAAAAAAAATGCAAAGAACTTAGAGTGGGGACAAAGCACTAAGAAAAGTAATTGCTTAATGAATATTAAAATTTTTTATTTTTCATTTTGACACATTTTGCATTGAGTTCATTTAGTAGAGTGCCACTTCACAAATACTCAGTTACCTGCAAAAATAGAATTTTTCTGATTGACAGCGGACAGAAGGAGAAGGTGACTTTATTTTAGGAAGCACGTTGCTTTTTCTTCACCTGCTCTTGCTTTAAAGCATGGATCATAGGATCCTGGTTAATACCACAAGGAGCTCACATGTATTTTGCTAATTAAAAGTCATGCTTTTCTGTGACCCTTTTAACTGTTAAAGTTACCTCTAGATTCTGATTTTTCTTTACTCTTCATTAATAGTTAACATACTGTTTAATGTACAGAAGAAAAGACAAGTAAGCATTTAGAAAATGGCATGTGAATTTGTTGTAAACTGTTGTAGTAAACATTAAATGGGTGGCAATTACTTAAAATGATTGCCTAAGTTTCATTAAAGTATTTAAAAGAAATATATGTGCTTAATGTATGTGCTTAATATATGTGCTTAATACTGCTTTAATATATGTGCTTAAAGTTGCTTAATATATATGCTTAACGTGTGCTTAATATATATGTGCTTAATATATGTACTTAATGCTGCTTAATGCTACTTTAATATATGTTCTTAATGCTGTTTTGATTATAAGAAACTTATTAGAGTAGCTTTGATGGGTTTACCAAGTTAGCCTAATTGATAACCTCACCCAAGGCACTGTATACATATGCATTTATACAGATTTCTGATTTCACCCCTCACCCCCTGCCTTACTGAAACTCACACCTGGTAATCTGTGTTTTCAATTATTTCACATGATTCTACTGATGAAACCTGGTTGTAAAACACTGCCCAGGTGTTGTCTGATTAAAAACTTGCTTTAGATTTTACTTTCAACAATTGGGAAAAGCTCTTAAAGATGCTTCAGTAAACTGGTTACCAAGGGTTAATAGTGGTGAATATAGAATGAGAGTAGCTAAGAAAATGGAAGTCTGTGATTTTTGATTGCCTTGTTAAATCCTCAACAGCAGCAGCAGCAGTACCATTATTGATTGGGCTATGGCAGGGAATGCTATAGATTTGCTACAAATTAGTTTAGATAGAGTATGAGTGAAAATAAGATAATCATATCAGATGTTGTCTGATGGGGAAGCAATGCATTAATGAGCAGAGTTGCAAAAGAAATGTTGAGTACACCTTTGAAGTGAGGTTGCCTTCCATGGATTATAGGAAACAAACAAGTATTCTCAAAAGGTGTGTGTAACCAAAAAAAACCAAATGTGTCAAGATGCAAAGAGCAGTCAGCTTGTACAGATGTCCACCCTTACTAATTATAACTTTCTAGATGTGGAAAGAACTGCTGAATATCCTCCCTCCTGCACAGCTCCAACTGCCCTAGACAGCCTTCTAAAACACACACCTGATTTTGCCTCTCTCAGCTTTCAGCCCTCAATACTTTTCTATTCATAGGATAAAATCAAAATGCCTCATCAAAGTATATAGGGCCATTCACGATTTGTCTGCTATATATTTGTCTTATATATTTTATATCTACTAGGATAAAGTCTAAATGCCTTATCAAAGTATATGGGGCCATTCACAATTAGTCTGCTATATATTTTATATCTTCTAGGATAAATTCTAAATGCCTTATCAAAGTATATAGGGCCATTCATGATTTGTCTACTATATATTTTATATCTTCTTTCTCTTCTCTTGCCACATTTTTGTGCTATATGCTCAAGCCAACTGAAGTCTATACATGTAGTCTTCCAAAGTGCTTTCAGAAAAAAAAAAAAAATCATGTGACACATTATTCCGTTACAGACCCTAACACAGTGCCTGGTAGCGGCTCAATTCATAGCAGTTGTTTAATAAATGTTTATTGACAAATGAATAAATCAAAACACAATTTCTATAATCTCTTTACATGTGGATTTTTCCCTTTTGGGATATAAGCCCATCCAGAGCACTATAGTGTGCACAGTTACTGGCACATAATCGATAGTCATTAAGAGTTTGTGGGGATCTGGCAAAGTGTCCAAACAGGAACAGCTCCATTCTACAGCTCCCAACAAGACCAGCGCCAAAGGCAGATGATTTCTGGATTCCCAACTGAGGTATCCAGTTCATCTCATTGGGACTTGTTAGACAGTGGGTGCAACTTATGGAGGGTGAGCAGAAGCATGGGATGTCACCTCACCTGGGAAGTGAGAGGGGTCAGGGAACTCCCTCCCATGGCCATGGAAAGCAATGAGAGACTGTGCTATCTGGCCCACATACTATGCTTCTTCCATGGTTTTTGCAATCTACAGACAAGATAGCTGTAGACACCAAGCTAGCTATAGGATTTTTTTTTCATACCCCAGTGGTTCCTGGAACTCCAGCAAGACAGAACAGTTCACTTCCCTGAAAAGGGGGCTGTAGCCAGGGAGCCAAGTGGTCTTGCTCAGTGGTCCTACTCCCATGGAACAAAGCAAGCTAAGAATTGCTGACTTGAATTCTCACTGCCAGCACAGCAGTCTGAAGTCGGCCCAAGACACTCAAAATTGTGGGGAGGTGTGTCCAACCTTACTGAGGCTTGAGTAGGCAGCTTTCCCCCACCATGCTAAGGACTATACATAACTCAATACAGTGAGGCAAAGCAGCTGTGACCAGACTGCCTCTCTAGATTCCTCTTCATGGGGCATGGCATCTCTGAAAGAAAGGCAGCAGCCCTAGTCAGGGACTTTTAAATAAAATTCCCATCCCCCTAGCACAGAGCACATGAAGGAAGGTGTGCCATGGGCACACCTTCAGTACATTTAAACATTCCTGCCCACCAGCTCTGAAGAGAGCAGCAGACCCTGACAAGGAGGGTTCTCCCAGCACAGTGTTTGAGCTCTGCTAAGGGATAGACTGTCTCCTCAAGGGGGTCCCTGACCCCCATGCCTCCTGAATAGGAGAGACTTCCCAATGGTGGTCGACAGATGCCGTATACAAGAGAGCTTCAGTTGGCACCAGGCTGGTGCCCCTCTGGGATGAAGCTTCCAGAGAAAGGAGCAGGCAGCAATCTTTGCTCTTCTACAGTCTCTGCTGGTGATACCCAGGCAAATAAGGTCTGGGATGGAACTCCAACAAACTCCAGCAAACCTGCAGAAGATGGGCCTGAATGTTAGAATAAAAGCTGATGAATGAAATGCAGTAACATCAACATCAAAAAAAAGATGCCAACACACAGAAACCCCATCCAAATGTAATCAGTCTCAAAGATCAAAAGTAAATAAATCCACAAAGATGAGTAAATCCAGTGCAAAAGTGCTGAAAATTTCAAAACCCAGAATGCCTCTTCTCCAAATGATCATAACTCCTCTCCAGCAAAGGCAAAATAACTGGACAGAGAATGAGTTTGACAAATTGACAGAAGTAGTCTGCAGAAAGTGAATAATAACAAACTCCTCTGAGCTAAAGGAGCATGTTCTAAGCCGATGCAAGAAAGTTAATAACCTTGCAAAAAGGTTACAGGAATTGCTAACTGAAACAACCAGTTTAGAGAAGAACATAAATGGCCTGATAGAGCTGAAAAACACAACATAAGAACTTCGTGAAGCACACACAAGTATCAGTAGCCAAACTGATCAAGTAGAAGAAAGGATATCAGAGATTGAAGATCAACTTAATAAAATAAAGCATGAAAACAAGATTAGAGAAAAAAGAATAAAAAGGAATGAACAAAGCCTCCAAGAAATATGAGACTCTGTGAAAAGACCAAACCTATGATTGAGTGGGATCCCTGAAAGTGATGGGGAGAATGGAACTAAGTTGGAAAACACACTTGAGGATATTATCCAGGAGAACTTCCCCAACCTAGCAAGACAGGCCAACATTCAAATTCAGGAAATACAGAGAACACCACAAAGATATTCCTTGAGAAGAGCAACCACAAGACACACAATCGTCAGATTCTCCAAGGCTGAAACAAAGAAAAACTGTTAAAGGTAGCCAGAGAGAAAGGTCAGGTTACCTACAAAGGGAAACCTATCAGAGTAACAGTGGCTCTCTCTGCAGAAACCCTACTAGCCAGAAGAGAGTGGGTTCAATATTCAATATTATTAAAGAAAATAATTTTCAATCCAGAATTTCATATCCAGCCAGATTAAATTTTATAAGCAAAGGAGAAATAAAATCCTTTAAAGATAAGCAAATGCTGAGGAATTTTGTCACCACCAGTACTACCTTATAAGAGCTCCCAAGGGAAGTACTAAATAATGAAAGGAAAAATCAGTGTCAGCACTGCAAAAACAAACCAAAATATAAAGACCAATGACACTATGAAGAAATTGCATCAACTAATGTGCAAAATAATCAGCTAGCATCATGATAAGAGGATCAAATTCACAAATAACAATATTAAACTTAAGTTTAAATGAGCTAAATTTTCCAATTAAAAGACACAGACTGGCAAAATGAATAAAGACTCAAGACCCATTGGTGTGCTATATTCAGGAGACCTATCTAACATGCAAAGACACCCATAGGCTCAAAAAAAAAAATGATGGAGGAATATTTACCAAGCAAAATAAATAAATAAATAAATAAAGCAGAGGTTGGGGCCCTAGTCTCTCATATAACAAACTCTATACACCCAACATACCAGATTCAGAAAACCAATTATTGGAGACCTACAAAGAGACTTACACTCCCACAAAATAATAGTGGAAGACTGTAACACCCCACTCTCAATATTAGACAGATCAACAAGACAGAAAACTAACAAGGAAATTCAGGATTTGAACTCAGCTCTGGACCCAGCAGACCTAATACATACCTACAAAACTCTCCCTGCCCATATTAAAGGAATATAAATTCTTCTGAGCACCACATAGCACTTACTCTAAAATTGACCACATAATTGGAAGTAAAATATTCCTGGCAAATGCAGAAAAATGGAAATCATAGCAAACCATCTTTCAGACCACAGTTCAATCAAATTAGAACTCAGGATTAAGAAACTCACTCAAAACCACACAACTACATGGAAACTGAACAAACTGCTCCTGAATGACTACTGGGTAAATAATAAAATTAAAACAGTAATAAATAAGTTATTTGAAACCAATGAAAACAAAGACAAAACATACTAGAATCTATGGAATACAGCTAAAGTAGTGTTTAGAGGGAAATTTGGAACGCTAAATGCCCATAAAAGAAAGTAGGAAAGATCTAAAATTCACAACGTAACATCACAATTAAAAGAACCATAGAAGTAAGAGCAAACAAATGTAAAAGCTAGAAGAAGACAAGAAATAACTAAAATCAGACCACAATTAAAAGAGACAGAGACATGAAAGACCTTTAAAAAATCAATGAATTCAGGAGCTGGTTTTTGAAAAGATCAACAAAATAGTTAAACCACTAGCCAGATGAGTAAAGAAGAAAAAAAAAGGGAAAAATGAAATATACAAATAAAGAATGACAAAAGGTATGTCACCACTGATCCCACAGAAATACAACCTACCATCAGAAAATACTATAAACAACTCTACACAAATAAACTAGAAAATCTAGAAGAAATGGATAAATTCCTGGACACATACACCTTCCAAAGACTAAATCAAGAGGATATCAAATCCCTGAATACACTAATAATAAATTCTGAAACTGAGGCAGTAATTAATAGCTTACTAACCCAAAAAAAGCCCAGGAACACACAGATTCACAGCTGAATTCTACCAGAGGTACAAAAAGGAGCTGGTAGCATCCCTTCTGAAACTATTCCAAACAATAGAAAAAGAGGGACTCCTCTCTCAATCATTTTATGAAGCCAGCATCATCCTTATACCAAAACCTATCAGAGATGCAACAACAACAACAAAGAAAATTTCAGACCAATATACCTGATGAACATTAGTGTAAAAATCTTCAATAAAATATTGGCAAACTGAATCCTGTAACACGTCAAGAAGCTTATCCACCACAATCAAGTCTGCTTCATCCCTGGGATGCAAGGCTGGTTCAACACATGCAATCTGTAAACATAATCCATCACTTAAGCAGAACCAATTACAAATACCACATGATTATCTCAATAGATGCAGAAAAGGCCTTTGATAAAATTCAACACCATTTCATGCTAAAAACTCTCAATAACTAGGTATTGATGGAACATATCTCAAAATAATAAGAGCTATTTATGACAAACCTACAGCCAATATTACACTGAATGGGCAAAACTGGAAGCATTTCCTTTGAAAACAGGCACAAGACAAGGATGCCCTCTCACTACTCCTATTTAACATAGTATTGGAAGTTCTGGCCAGGGCAATCAGTCAAGTGAAAGAAATAAAGCATATGCAAATAGGAAGAGAAGAAGTCAAACTGTTTCTGTTTGCAGATGACATGATTGTATATTTAGAAAATCCCATCATCTCAACCCAAAATATCTTTATGCTGATAAGCAATTTGAGCAAGTCTCAGGATATAAAATCAATGTGCAAAAATTACAAGCATTCTTATACACCAATAATAGAGACATACAGAGCCAAATAATGAGTGAACTTCCATTCACAACTGCTGCAGAGAATAAAATATCTAGAAATACAACTTACAAGGGATGTGAAAGGCTTCTTCAAGGAGAAGTAAAAATGACTGCTTAAGGAAATAAAAGAGGATGCAAACAAATGAAAAAAACCATTCCATTCTCATGGATAGGGAGAATCAATATGGTGAAAATTGTCATACTGCCCAAAGTAATTTATAGATTCAGTACTATCCCCATCAAGCTGCCATTGACTTTCTTAACAGAATTAGAAAAAAAAAAATTCTTTAAATTTCATAAGGAACAAAATAAGAGCCTATATATCCATATATCCAAGACAATTCTAAGCAAAAGAACAAAGCTAGAGGCATCATGCTCCCTGATTTCAAGCTATACTACACGGCTATAGTAACAAAAACAGCATAGTACTGGCACCAAAACAGACATGTAGACCAATGTAACAGAACAGAGGCCTCAGAAATAACACCACACATCTACAACCATCTGTTCTTTGGCAAACCTAACAAAAACAAGCAATGGGGAAAGGATTCCCTATTAATAAATTTTGTCAGGAAAACTGGCTAGCCATATGCAGAAAAATAAAAGTGGACCACTTTCTTACACTTTATACAAAAATTAACTCAAGATAGATTAAAGACTTTAACATAAGACTCAAAACCATAAAAACCCTAGAAGAAAACCTAGACAATACCATTCAGGACATAGGCATGGGCACAAACTTTATGACTAAAACACCAAAAGCATTGGCAACAAAAGCCAAAATTGACAAATGGGACCTAATTAAACTAAAGAACTTCTGCACAGCAAAATAAATTTTCACCAGAGTGAACAAGCAACCTACAGATTTGGAGAACATTTTTTGCAAGCTATCCATCTGACAAATGGTTAATAGCCATAATCTACAAAGAACTTTAGCAAATTTACAAGAAAAAACAAACAAGCAAAAAGTGGGTGAAGGATACAAACAGACACTTCTCAAAGAAGATATTTATGTGACCAAGAAACATACAAAAAAAAAAACAAACAAATTCATCATCCCTGGTCATTAGAGAAATGCAAATCAAAACCACAATGAGACCATCTCATGCCAGTTAGTATGGTAATCATTAAAAAATCGGGAAACTACAGATGCTGGAGAGGATGTGGAGAAATTGGAATGCTTTTACACTGTTGGTGGAAGGGTAAATTAGTTCAACCATTGTGGAAGACAGTGTGGTGATTCCTCAAGGTTCTAGAACCAAAAATACCATTTGACCCAGCAATGCCATTATTGCATATATAAAACCAAAGAATTATAACTTATTCAGCTATAAAGACACATGAACACATATGTTTATCGCAGCACTGTTCACAATAGCAAAGACTTGGACCAATCCAAATGCCCATCAATGATAGACTGGATAAAGAAAATGTGCCACAAATACACCATAGAATGCTATGTAGCCATGAAAAAGGATGAGTTCATGTCCTTTGCAGGAGCATGGATGAAACTGAAAACCATTATTCTCAGCAAACTAACACAGGAACAAATCTAAACACTGCATGTTCTGACTCAAGTGGGAGTTGAACAATGAGCGCACATGGACACAGGAAGGGGAGCATCTCACACCAGGACCTTTCAGGGAGTGGGAGATTAGTGGAGGGATAGTATTAGGAAAAATACCATGTAGATGATGGGTTGATGGGTATGGCAAACCACCATGGCAAGTTTATACCTATGTAACAAACCTGCAGGTTCTGCAAATGTATCTTGGAACTTAATGTATAATAATAATAAAGTGAAAAAAAAAAGCAAGCAAAGAAATAAACAGAGCTTAAAAAAGTTTTGAGGTATTATCAAATAAAACAACATATGCACTGTGTGTGTCCCAGAAATAGAAGAAATAAAAAACACAAAGAATATTTGAAAATCTAATGGCAGAAAATAACAAAAATGTAATTATTTACACAAATCTACAAATTCAAGAAGCTCAACAAATCTCGGGAAGAATAAAGTCAAAAAGATTCACACCAAAACACATTATAATCAGGATGCTTGTAGTCAAAACAGTCAGAGAAACTTGAAAGCAGCAAGTGAGAAATAACTTATCATAAATTAGTCTTTCTTCATAAGATTCTCAGCCAATTGCTCATCTGAAACATTAAAGCCAAAAATCAGTTGGTTGACATATTTGAAGTACTAAAAAATGTTAATAAAGAATTGTATGTCTGTAGGAGTTCAGTCCAGGTGGTGGGAAAAATTGTAAAATAGATGCAAACCTTCTTGGAAGGCCAGAGGTTCTTGCAAAAGCCTCAGAATAGGATTTGGCTGAAGGCAGCCAGATTCTCCTATCTGGTGCCTGAAAGCTTAGGTTAGATAATAAGGGGATATAAAGAAATTGATCTAAATAAGTTAGTTTACTTAGGCCTCAGACCTGACCTTTAATTATCTGTAAAACTGTTGTCTTTGGGGAGGATGAACATGTTAATTATCCACAAATGTGTTAACTCAAAACGCTGTCATTAAATCTATACTGAATAAATGCCCACAGCACCATCTGGTGAGGTCCTTGGCTGCTGATTCTTTACAGCACCCTCCTTGGTGTCTGTGAGTGGCCCGGACCCCTAGCCTGCTCTTTCACTGGTTATCTGTGTCTGAGTGCATTTGTTCATCTGTCGCTGGGTCAAGGTCTGTAGGTCGGACCTGACAGCTGCTGCCCCACATAAGGAACAATGTAACAGATCACTGATCATGACAGAACCCTTGAAAACAAAGGCAAAGAAGAATGCACAGTTGAGAAATCAGTAGGACAATAAGTCAGTAAGTCACTGGTGCCCGCTTAGGATTCCCAAGTTCGAGAGA
The DNA here is from genome assembly GCA_963574635.1 of Cheracebus regulus. Lineage (NCBI taxonomy): Eukaryota > Metazoa > Chordata > Mammalia > Primates > Pitheciidae > Cheracebus > Cheracebus regulus. The sequence goes on from CAUYQU010033166.1 coordinate 11,643, forward strand.
ATTGTTCAGGTTAGAGTTTCATCATGGGACAATAGTAATCAGCACAACAGAAGCAGTATATAAAAGTATTGAAGCAGCTTCTCTAATGTTATGGACCTTAGTTAAGGCTGCTATGGTCCCACTCTACACAGAAGAGTCCAAAAACAAAAGGGAAGAGGAATCGTCACCTACCTTACCTTCTCCTTCAGCCCAGTGATTACCAGGTAAAAATATCAAAGAGGAAATGGAGATTTTGCCTGAGCCCCCTCCTTCAATAACTTGGAAAAAGATCAGGGTAGACACCATAACTATGGGACTCTGTCTTAGGCAAGTGGCATTAGAAGGGGAGCTCTTGGCCTGCCAGATAATGCAAGATCAACAAGGCAATCAGGTGTATGCTTACAAAGAGATAAGAAAAAGCATTCAAGAAAATGAAGTGACTATCCCATTTCCAAAAGGATTAATGAAGGCCATAGCAAACAATTTTCATATGAGCCCATGGGACTGGTCAGTGCTAGCTAAAACAACTTTGAAGACCAGTCAATACATCCTCTGGAAGGCAGAATAGCAGCTAATAAAGACCACTGTTTTTCCTCCCCTATCCTTAACATGGCTGTCTCAAAATCATATCTGGGTAGAATAGAGGCCTTTAAAAGGAGAGAAATTACAAAGAGCCCATGAATTAATTGAGGAGCAATTAAAAACCAGCCATATAGAATCATCTAACAGCCCTCGGAATTTGCCCATTGTCGTCATTCCCAAAGTCTGGCAAATGGAGACTTTTGCATGACTTACAGGCTATTAATGCTAATCTGCAACCTATGCAGCCCCTTCTACAGGGACTCCCTTCCCCCATGGTGATTCCTCAAGATTAGCCTATAATGGTTATTGACTTAAAAGACTTTTTATATGATTTTACTTGCATAACAAGATAGAGAAAAATTTGTGTTTACAATACCAGCTGTCAGTAATGAAAGTAGAGCTTGTCAATTTCATTGGAAAGTGCTTCCTCAAGGAATGCTGAACAGTCCTACCATGTGTCAGTATCATGAAAATCAGGCTTTACTCCCCAGTAGACAATAATTTTCTAATTGCAAGACTATTCATTTTATGGATGATATATTACTGGCAGCCCAAACGGAGCCAGTACTTTTAAGTTTATATGCTTCTGTCATAAAGAATACACAGTTAGGAGGTTTAATCATAGCACCTGAAAAATTGCAGATGTCTTCTTTTTGGAAATATCTTGGATACATATTAACTTCTTGCTCAGTAAGATCTCAAAAGGTTAAATTAAATACTAGTAACTTACGTAGGTTAAATGATTATCAGAAATTGCTAGGCAATATTAGCTGGCTTCGGCCCACCTTAGTGATACTGACAGATAAGTTGCAAAACTTGTTTTCTATCATAAAAGGCAATGCAGCCTTGGATTCTCCAGGTATTTAAACCATGCAGCAAAAAGAGAAGTTGAGGAAATAGAATAAGCCATTTCTCACAGGCAACTAGGTCACATAGACCCACATTATTCAGTTCAACTGTTTGTCTTTCCTACCAAACACACCCCTACACGGTTAATAGGACAATTGACCCCAGAGCTACATTTTGTAGAATGGGTTTTTTGCTCACATACAGGGATGAAAACACTCTCTCCCTATATCCAGATAGTCAGTAAAGTCATCTATTCAGGCCACAGACGATGGAATCAGTTGCTAGGTTATGACACTGATATTACCAGGATTCCTTTAAGTAAATAGCAATTCAAAGCAGTATTGTCATTATCTATGGACCTGCAAATAGCTCTCTCTGTACACAGGCCATATAGAGCATGCCTTTCCTGCTAACAAGCCTCCTTCAGCTCTTATCTCATACTTCTTTGGTTTTGCTACAAAAGTAGTTCAGTCTTCCATATCTAATGCTTTAGCACTCTTTATCAGTGGCTCTGGTAAACATGGAAAAGCGGTTGTTTGCTGGAGACCCCATAATTCTCTCACTAAGTCTGGATATACCAGCACTCAGAGAGCTGAAGTTGGAGCTTTAATATTGCCCCTGAAACTTTTACCGCTTAGTCTATCAATACTGTTAGTTACTCTGCTTACTCTGTTTATTGCAGAACGTTGAGACAGCCATCAGTAAGTCCACTCTGGAGCCCATCTTGTGTGCACTTTTTCTCCAGCTTCAGCAATTGCTAGATCAATGCACACATCCTATTTTTATCACACACATTTGGGCCCACAGCTCACTGCCTAGCCCACTGGCTTATGGAAATGATCAAACAGACCTACAGGTTATGACATTACTGCTTGACCAAGCTGCCAAACTACATCATTTTTTCCACCAAAATTGGAGAGACTTAACTAAACAATTTTAACTTACCAAAAGACTAGCTAAACACATTATTCTACAATGCCCAGATTGTCAGCTCATAGGCGCATCCCTTCCTTCAACAGGTGTTAACCCTAGAGGACTAGAACCTAATCAGTTATGGCAGACAGATGTTACACACATCGCTGAGTTTGAAAAACTAAGATATGTACATGCATCCGTTGATACCAACACTCATCTAATTAGAGTACACACTCTTCCTGGAGAGTCCACTTCATATGTCATTAAACCTCATCTCTTAACTTTTGTATTTATGTGGCAGCCCACAAAAATTAAAACTGATAATGGTCTGGCTTATGCTAGCTCACAATTTCAACAATTTTGTCATACATGAAACATCCAACATTCCACAGTCATCCCGTATAACCCCCAAGGACAGGCCATTATAGAATGTGACCACTCCACCTTTAAAAATATGCTCAGAAAACAAAAAAATTGGAATATGAGTAAGTACTCTGAAACACTACTAGCATATCCTTATTAACCCTTATGTTTTAAAATTTAGATGACAATTTAAATCAGCTATAGAAAAGCACTTTGCTAAAACCTCTCCAGACATAAAACCCACAATTTTATGGAAGGATGTAAATAATAATAAATGGTGTGGTCCAAATGATTTGCTTACATGGGGAAGAAGATATGCTTGTGTTCACACCCCCTCAGGTCCTCTTTGAATTCCAACAGGATACATCAAACCATAGCATGGTGTGGATGGGACACAACTGATACCAGAAATGAAGGAGCTGACCCTGCAGGACTCACAGCTCCAGACAATGTAGATTCCTCGGACAACACAGGCCCCGAACAGAATGCTGAAGAAGGCAACTCAGGCTACGTGAATATCGCTCTGGACGCAAACATCATTCACCCCAGATAATTTGTTCCTTTTTTATTCTCTCACTCTGCCTGCAACTTGTACCTGCTACACTCTATTGAGCCTATTTTTAAACCTGCTTTTTTCCCACATGTTACTTAGGCAGATACTTCCTTACCAGCCCTCTGACGACATGACTGCTTAACTAAGAGGAATTAACATATCCCCAGTGGCATCCCTCAGTAATGGCACACATTAGACTGAGGTGCCAAGTAATGCTACATGTCACTCCTTGATTGGAAAAAGATGTTGTTGGTTATACTCATGATTGTCTTAATGTTATTTACTAATTCTAGGCTGCAAAACCAGAATATGAGCAGTGACCAGCACACATGACAGACCTGTTGTTCCACACATCTGTGCTCTTCAATCAACAAAACCTTATGCAAAAAAAAAAAAAGAAAGAAAACAGAAAAGAAAGAGATGTACTAGTTCAATCAGGGTAGTGGAAAAAAAATGTAAAATAGATGCAAACCTTCTTGGAAGGTCAGAGGATCTTGCAAAAGCCTCAGAATAGGATTTGGCTGAGGGCAGCCAGATTCTCCTATCCGGTGCCTGAAAGCTTAGGTTACATAACAAGGGGATGTAAATAAATTTATCTGGATAAGTTAGTTTACTTAGGCCTTGAAACATGGTCTTTAATCACCTTCGGACTGCTGTCTCCAGGGAGGGGGACCATATTAATTATCAAGTGTGTTGACTGAAAGCCTCTGTCATTAAATCTCTATTGAATAAATACCTGCAACACCAGCTGGTGAGGGCCACAGCTGTTGACTCTTTCCAGCACCATCCTTGGTGTCTGTGAGTGGCCCAGACCCCTCGTCCACTCTTTCATTGGATATCTGCATCTGAGTGCATTTGCTCATGCATTGCTGGGCCAGCATCTGTGGGTCGGACCCAACATATGTCCAGAAAAACTGTTCTTCAGAAATTAGGTAGAAATTAAGACATTTTTAGGTGTTAAAAATGCAGAGAAAGTGTACTATTTCCACACCATATGCTAAAGAAAATATTTTAGTTCTAAATAAAAGGCTGCTCTTCAGTAACACAAACACATGTAAAGGCAAAAATATTTGTAGTGAAGGTAAATTCATGACAAGTTTAAAAAAATACTATTGTAATATTGGTTTTGATTCTACTTTTTATTTTCTTAATAATTTAGAAAACACTTCCTTAAAAGACAATTAGTAATCCATGTTTTTAGGCACCCAATATATAGAGATATAATTTGTCACATGAATAACAGGAAAAGAATAGTGATGAAACTATATAGGAGCAGAGTATTTTTATGCTGTTAATGTTAACAACAGGTCAAAAAAAATCACAGGAGTAATTACAAAATACTTTAAAACCAATGAAAACACAACGTATCAAAATGTTGGGGATATGGTAAAAGCAATGCTCAGAGGAAAACATATCTATAAATGCCTATATTAGAAAATGATTAAGGAAAAAAACCTGATTTTCTCTATATTCACTTGCAACATAGAACTTCCAACCAACAGTATATGGATGTTTTACCTTCACCAATTCAATTTGATTTTCAGCTGACAACAACTGTTTTTTTCTACAATTTAATTCAATTATGACACTATCTACCAGGCAATAGCACCAGATTCTACAAATAAAGAGCTTAATTTCACTGCTTTTCAATTCAGATGCAAGTTGCAAGTAGTGGGTCTCCAAGTTATCCACTAACTATTGTCTGGCTTCACTACAAATTATGACCCCATTCTCCAGCAGAATAATTTACTAGAGTTACTCACAGGCCCTTTCCATGGGATAGGCTCTAGCATTATCCAACATTGTTTAGACTGCCCGTCCCACTTAGCTAAAGCCTCATTATCTTTCCAGGATGACTCTCATTTTTTGTTTATTTCCTGGAAGAAAATTTTCTATAATTATTTTTTTCCCCTGAATGCTGCTTCTCACTAAAAGCAAATCCAGCCATTCCCAGGAGAGATGAAATGGCACTCATCTCTTCTAAGGCACTCTGTTTCATGAACCAGTATTATTTAATCCACTAAGTATGTTGTTTCCACTGTATATTAATAATTTGAGTAAAGTTAGAATACATGTTTTGCACCCCAAAATAGTAGATACCCCATAATGTGTATAGATAAGTGGTAGTCATACAAAAATATAATTTACTTTGGGTATGCCAAAAGACCTCCCATATCCGTCCTTATTTTAGGGTGGAGCTGTTATCCAGGGGAACTCAGATTCAGCATAAAATGCCCAGTGCTTTACTTCTGCCAGGAACCCGTTGTTTATTTACATTCACATTTGTGGATAACTTTCTATCCATAAAATCAAAAGTGATGTGTTTTTGATAAGCACACTGTGGCATGTTGGGCATACTGTCATTATATTGTATCCATTATAAAGTTTCTCAGCATTTTGTAATCAAAATGTACAGGTATGCAATTTTCTGTTCCTGACAGCCATATAAAAACACAACTTAAAGTTCTAGTAGAAAGCAAATCTCAGAAATTTCTTCCCAAATGACATCCTCTATAGTAGACAGGGCCTGACAAACAGGAGTCAAAAGACTGGCTATTTACTAGAGTCCCTTTTAGTCATTAACAGTTGGTCCAGTTCATCAAGGTATGGTACAACAGTGTCTCCCAGAGTGATGTCACTCAATTTTACAGGATACCATTTGACTTTGTCAGGTTCTAAAAGTGGGGCTGATCTTGGCAAACATATAGCTTTACACTTCAACATCTAGTATAATTTTGCTAAGAGATAACATGATGCTCTTGCTTTGAGACTTTCTGGAGATAATATATTGCTGGATTACCTTCATTGTGTAACACATTTATTCATTTCATTATCCTCAGCCATAATTTCTCTTTCTCTCCATCTGTCATTTATTTTTACCCCAAATTTTCTACCTCTAGAAGTCTTGTGAGGTCCACCTGCTGTGCTGGCCCTGATTGCTAGCATCAATCCTAGTCTAGAAAGTTCTTTCTCTTCAGTCTACTACCATTTTTATAGCATATGGTTCTCTTAACACAGAACTAATGGGCTATCTTGACCAGATTTTGGCTTAGGGATTATCCCTACTTTTGGCATGGACACTTGCATCCTTGGTCTTGGGACCACTGTGGTAGGTGCTGTAAAAAAAAAAGTTGAGATTGAGGGAGAAGTGTATAGTTGCACCACCATCCTCCTCATTCCCTCTTTCTCAGAGCCCCCAGAAAAGTAGGGGTATGTGTGGAGTAGACATCCTTTCTTAGGAGAGATTCCCCTTCATGTTGAGTGTGAGCACACACTTATGAAGGCATGTAGGCCCATCCTTCATGTCTTTATATACCTCTGATTTAGATAGTGTCTTATATCATTTGTGCTGCTTTACAAAATACCTGAAGCTAGGTAATCAATAAAGTACAAAAATTTCTATTTCACATTTGTGGAGTCTGGGAGTCCAAGATCAAGGACCAAGCAGGTTCAGTGTCTAGTGAGGGTTGCTCTCACTTCCAACGTAGGCCCTGGTCCCTTTGTCCTCAGGCAGTAGAAGAGACATACGGGACAAACTCATCCTCAAGCTTTTTTATAAAACACTACTCCATTTATGAATGTGAAGCCTAATTATCTCTGAAAGGCCCCACCTCTTAATGCTATTGTGTTGAAGATTAAGCTTCAGCGTTAATTTTGGAGGGAACACACACATTCCAACCATAATAGAAAGTAAACGTTTTAACTTTCAATTTAAATTATGTCCTAAACTCTTACTCAGAGAATGTTATACAACATGATATGTTCATCTGAGATAATATTTCTGCCAGCTCCTGGACATGATGGCTGTACAATATGCCTGTACTGTGTGCAAAAAAAACCTAATCTCAAAGTGTTTCTATTCTCTTACTAAACAGCAATCAACAAGGAAGGCTTCTGTGACCAAATGTTAATGTGAGGGTGTTCCCCACACATCAAACAAGGAATCAGTTATTCAGTAGACAGCAACTGGGTGTCCTCCAATTCAATTCTGACACTGCTTGAAAGATAGCATCAGATTTCACAGGTTGGGGGCCCAGCCAAACAAGTCATTCCTTAATTCCAGTTAGACGCCCCAATACATTTTACCTATGCTTTAACCAACCAGTTGCAAATCAGCATTCCCCCAACTCCTTCTTTGGTTTCAATTAATTTGCTAGTGCACTTCAGATAACTCAGCGAAATACATTTATTAGTTTAGTATAAAAATTATTGGCCAGATGCGGTGGCTCATGCCTGTAATCCCAGCACTTTGGGAGCCCAGACAAGTGGATCATGAGGTCAGAAGATAGAGACCATCCTGGTTAACACGGTGAAACCCCGTCTCTACTAAAAATACAACAGAAGATGACCCGGGCGTGGTGGCATGCACCTCTGATCCCACCTACTTGGGAGGTGGGCTGCATCCCACACTGCACAAGGGTTCCAGGACCTAAGAGGGAATGGTGGGGGATAAAGAAAGACACAGACATAGAGATACAGAAAGTTGCACCACGTGGTCTGGGAGGTGAAGATGTCACTCTCACGGCCCCAGCCTGTCCTAATGTACTTTATTTTATAAGTTCATAAAGCACATAGCAAAGGGAGGGTACAGTTACTTAGAACAGCCTGTGATTATTATTCTCATATTTCAGCTAAAAACTATTTTGCAGCAAGGTCAGCGAAAGCGGTTATCTCTCTGGGCCTGTGTGTTCTCTCTACGGCATACACATCCTCCTACTGTGGTTTCACTTCCCTGAAGCTCAACCAAAGCTCACAGCAGCCCTGCTGCTGATCTCTACTGACAGCGTGTGTTGCTTCGGCTCCCTACAGGGAGGCTGAGGCAGGAGAATCGCTTGAACCCAGGAGGCAGAGGTTGCAGTGAGCCAAGATCACGCCTTTGCACTTTGGTCTGGGTGACAGAGAAAGACTCCATCTCAAAAAAAAAAAAAATTACACAAGATACAGGTACAGTGGAAGAAATGTGGAGCTTGTGCAGCCTCCTGAGATGTGTGATTCTCCAGGAACCTCCATATGTTTACCTCCATGTATCTGGAAACTCGATGCTGTCCTTTTGAGTTTTTTTTTAAAGGCGTCATTATGTAGGCATGGTTGATTAAACCACTGGCCATTGGTGATCAACTTAACCTTTACTTTGTCTACCCTCCCTGGAGGTTGAGGGATGGAGATGAAAAGTCCCAATTCTCTAATCCTGCTTTGGCCTTTCCAAAGACAGTCCTTCATTCTGAAGCTACATAGAAAGAGCCAGCCATCAGTCAATTAATTAGCTTACAAAAACACATCATTTTGCAGATTCTAATGATTTTCTTTTTTTTTTTTTTTTTTTTTTTTTTTTTTTTTTTTTTAAATTGGAAAGAAAGAAAAACAAAAAGAAACAAAAAAAAAAATAAAAAAAGAAAAGGGTTGGGAA
>CAUYQU010033167.1:0-78179 GCA_963574635.1 Cheracebus regulus
CATGCGAGGGGTGGCAGGGAAGGGCAGAAGTAGGAAAAGCAGCGCAGCAAGCAGCAGACCACTTTCTGGGCACAGTTACTAAAGCGCGTGACCATGGCGAGGAGGATTCTCAGGACTGGGCTGGAGCTGCCTGCAGCTACCAGGGGACTTGGTCTATCCTCCATCACTGCAAACCCAGAAAGGGGCAACTTGCCGGGACTGCCAGTGTCTAAATGGGCACTCCATGGTATCTTAGCAACCCTCCTGCCCCAGGCCTCTGCGGGCAGCAAGAAAGCCAGAACTATCTGGAATAAAGCCCAGGAGGCAGCATGAAACTTTCCTTATACTCCAGGGAAACAGAAAAAAGACAAGGCTGGAAAGGCTGATGCTGGAAGTAGGGAGTGAGGACTTGCATTTTAGGAAGACAGTCATAATCAGCCACTTTCCTTCCTTCCTGGAGGCACCCTTCCAGCAGGGAAGTTTGTCAAGGGGCCGTCATTGAAGACATATTCATTTGATTATACAGATGTTCGCTGACCGGAGGTCTTATCCAAGAACCATCCCTTGGGTGGCCTCCAATCTCCTCAAGGGGGATGGGAGGCATTTTTGCCTGAATTGGTCCAACAGAGGCAGGTCCCTTTAAGGGTGGAAGAAAAGAAAGCAACAGTTCTTTATAGAAGGAGGAAAAGGCTCCAGTATGTCTTGATAAGGTATCCTGAGGATACTCACTAGAAAAAATATATTCCTTATTCCCATAGAAGGGAATAAAGTTGGGGAGAGTTTCTTTCCTTCTCCTTTAAATCTCCTAAATTCCCTTCAGGTGGAGAAAATGGGCGGTTTGACCCACCACAGTCTGGTAGATAAAGAGGATACAGTGCAGAGTGTACCAGCGCCCAGGTGGTCAAAATAGTAACATTAGGAAAATGAGCTTGCTTATAGGCTCTTTTCAGGCAGCGGCCTACCTACTCCCATAACTCTAAATCTAAGCTTCCTTGATCAGGAAACCAAGGGCATTCCTGCCAAATTAAGAGTATAAGCTGGTGTGGAGCTCCAGGCTCTACAGTACACTGGCTAGCCTTAAGTGGCTATTGCACTGTCTTAAAAAATACTTTCTGCTCTTTGGTCATTTCTTGACCCATGATAACTTAGCCCCTGATATGCATGCATCCTGTCTTCCTGATGGGAGTCAGGACTGTTCCTTACCATGATTCCCTGAAAATTGATGAGCTCTTCTCCTTCACGTGTAAATTCAAGGCGGTCATGTCTGGGTCACCAGTTGCAGAGCAGTGAACACCAAGAACGAAGTACTCAGACAGTTCCAGCTGAGCGGGGCTAGGGGGAGCACTTCCAAGAGAGTCCGCCCCAGCATCCCTCCACCAAGTATTTACTGAAAGGGCTTGTATTAACTACAAACATTCACTAGATGGTCATCTGAGGTGGGTTGCTGAGACACCTGTAACCTTGTACACACTCAAACTGCATTCTCGGGAGGCTGTTTTTAGCATTCCTTATCACACCACACACTCCACTCCCTGTCCTGTTTTCAGGGTCAAGGAGTTTCATTCCATGCACAAATAACATATACAGTGCCTCAGTATTTTTCCATGCCCAACCTCAAATGCCTTGTACATAAGCTTGAATATGTTGCCATGCGCCGCCCACATCTGGTCTCTGCTACAGCTACTCAAGTCTGCCGTTGTAGTGTGAAAATGCCCTAGATAATACATAACTGAATGGGTGTAGCTATTAAGAGCTTTCTTTACAAAAGTGGAAGGAAGGTAGAATTTGATTCTAAGGTCTTAGGTTGCTTACACCTGCCTTAGGAAATGGCAGAACAACAGAAAATTGGGACTTAATATGACCTATGGAGCAGAGCTGTAGCTCTCAAATACAGAGTAAAGGTGGGAAACAGTATACTTCTAGTGTATCTCATATCTGTTTATTAAAGTGATATGCTTTCTGCTAGCACCTAAAAATCCAGAAGATGACTTGAAGATTAAATAGATAGATATGCTTCTTTGCATGTATTTTTAAAGTATCATTCATAAAAACTGCTTAAAATCGGTCATTACGTTTTTCATCTCAGGTTTTTTCTCTTCCTGTGAAATAATTCCATTTCAGTTAGCCTTTGGGATAAATCTATCCTTCAAGTTTTCAATTATATTAGTGCTTACCTGAGTTGTTTGAACCCTCTCCAAATTCTTTTTTTCTTTTTGTGAAGTTGGAAAATTAGAGAGGTATAAAGAAAAAAATATCCCCCAGGATGCTATAAACTACTATCCTCAAATAATTTTTTTCTCATTTCCTATACTATATCTTGGTACATTATTATTAATAGTGACTTTTCTTTCTAACAAATGTTATAGGTTTTACATTAATCCTTAAGTCTATAAGTTCTTTGTGTATTTGAAGACTAAATGCTATATGTGTGATTTTATATTTTAATATTATTTCAAAAGTTTTTGCTATTATGCTATTCATTTGTGATGTGAAGAAAGTATTAGTGTAAGTTGAAACACATGAAACTGACAAAAATTGATCCATTTTTAACCTAAAAAATGGGCAGTTTCATTTGATTGAGCCAATATATTAAGAGATACTCTCACTTAATGAGAAAGTAAATTTTTAAAGTATAATTTATGTTATACATGAATATATTACTTGCATTAACATAACAGATTAGAATAATGTTATCCTATTGCACAGTAAATTTATTGCAAAGTAAATTTAACAATATACAGTTTTTTATAAAACAGTTTTATTGAATGCTTATGATGTCCTTGGTCTAAGCATTGATCCAGGCTTTGATCTAAGAGTTTGGTATAGATTAGTGAACAAGATAGGGATCTGAATAAAAAATTCTTCATTTTGTTGAAGGTGGTGAATGCTATGAAGAAATTGTTTAGTATAAAAGTGATCAGGAGTGCTGGAAGTTGGGTGTAAGTTGCTACTTTATATAGGGTTATTAAGAAGAAGTATGATATCTGAATAAAACTCGAAGGCTGTAGGGAGTTAGGTGCATATTAGGTGAGAAGTTTTCAGGTAGAAAAAACTGACATTTCAAAGAAGATAAGGAAGAAGAATGCTGGGGATATTGGAGGAACATCACAAAGGCCACTATGAGTAGGTGATGAGGTCAGTTTGGTAACAGGAGTCAGGATTATACAATGAAGGATCTTTGTAGACTTTTAATGATCTTGGCTTTATTTTGAGTAAGACATAATCCATTGGAAACTTTCAATGATTTACTTGCAGTTTAAAAGGATTCCCTCTGGCTAATAATGTGTTGAGAATAGAATCTCTGGGAGACGAGGGAGAGGGAAACCTGTTGAGGGGCTGTGCAGTAACCCATATTGGTAGTGAGTGCAGTGATATAAAGGGATTGTGTTCCAGATTTAATTTGAAGAAGATTCAGCAAGATGTGTTGATAGATTGTATGTAGAGTGTGAAGAAAAGAGTCAAGAATGATCTCAAAGTTTTGGCCTGTGTAACTGGAAGTAAAGAGTTGTGATCAACTGACATAAGAAAAACCCCTGGAAGAGGAGATCTGGGGCATGGCAAAGAGCAGGAGATCCATTTAGAACACTTTAAATTTAATATATTTATTTGACAGACAAGTGGAAACTCTGAGTAACTTTCTGTCTCTCTCAGGATAAAAGTAATCATCATGTCTTACAGGGCGCTACATATTACACTATTTTTCCACCCTAATACCTATGAGAACACATCACATTTTTTCCCGTTCTCCCTCACTCATTTTTTTTTTTTTAGCTATGTATGTTTCCTTTCTGTTTCTCTCTTCCTCTTTCTCTCTCTAGACAGGGTCTCACTCATCATCCAAGCTGGAGTCGCATGAACATGGCTCACTGCAGCCTCAACCTCCTGTGTTCAAGTGATCCTCCCATTCAGCCTCCCCAGTAGCTGGGACCATAGGCATGTGCTACCGCATCCAGCTAATGCTTTATTTTTTATAGAGACAGGGTCTTGCCATGTTGCCTAGGCTGGTCTCAAACTCCCGGACTGAAGCAATGCTTGTAACTCCTGGACTCAAGCAATTCTCCTGCCTTAGCCTCCCAAAGTGTTGGTATTACAGGTGCAAGCCACTGCACCCAGCCAATCATTTCTCAAATAATATCTGACCCAGTGCCTTTGCATTTCTGTTGCCTCTGACTGTAATACTCTTTCTCAGGTATTCACATATCTCACTCTCTCACTTCCATCACTCTAATAAACAGGTCCCTTGATAATCCCAGTTTATCAGAGAAGCACTCTACATTATAAAGGCTGATCCCTGACTATCCTATATAAATTAGTACTCTCCTCCTCTGTCTTACACTCCCTCTCTTACCTTGCATTTTTCTCCATAGCATACAAACCACCAGGCACAATGTATATTTTTGTCTTTACTTGGTTAGTTTTAATTTTCTTCACTGGAATATGAGTTCCAAATGGTAACCATGGAACTGCACTGCTCAGGTTTTTCTTTCAGCTTCAAGGATTGCAATTAGCTAACATGTTTTTATTGCAGTGTCTTAGAGAGCCAATACAGTATTCAAGCCTAGACCATGCTCTTTTTGGACAGCCCAACAGAAAAAGAATATTAGGGCTTGATCATTTCTGCCCAATGTGGGACTTCTCCAAAGATAATATTTGCTCCAGGTCTCCCCATTGTCTTTGCTGAGACCTTTTTCAGCTCTGCAACATAGTCTGATGCTCTTCTTGCTTAGTCCTGATTCCTTCCCTTTTCCCTTTTATAAATACATCAGATTCATATTCTGGCCTCAAGCTTCACCCATGTCAATTCTGTTACTTTTCCCTTTATATGTCACAAGATTTACCACCTACTTCCCACCCTCCCCAAATCTCTTGCATTCCTGACTTGGTCTTAGTATCTTATTCATGGAGGCTCCGAATGGAAAATAGTTGTTACCGGGAGTGCTCTAAATAAGTAGTAACTTGGGTTTTAGGTATTGGGTTACTGCCCACATGGCTGACACTGAGAACCTCATCCTAGATGGTGGGTAGAACAAAGATAGTCCCTGGCACAAAGAAGTGGTACATTTACTAAAATCTTCATTGGGGCGACTGGAAAGGATGTTCTGGTGGAGGGGATTATAGTGGGAGATGTAACAAAAGTGTGGCGGATACAAAGGATAGTGGGATTGAATAATTGTTAATAAATTACAATGATGTCTTAATGAAAAATAGTGAAAAGTGGCAAGCAGTTAACAAAGCATTTTTTACAAGTGTGAAGGCCAAGTTTCTTATCTCCTGCAGTGGGAGAACAGAAAAAGCTGAAAACCCAATTTAGGGCTTAAGAGTTGTTGAGTTTCAAAAATGATTGAATGATCCACGAAGACAGCAAAAGTCCTGTAGAATTATAAGCTATGGGTTCCAGGTGGACATTTTGGAGTCTTGTGTCCAGGGATGAGCAGGCAGCAGGTAGGAAGAAAATGCAGCAAACGCCGATGATCCACTTTGGTGCCTCTTGTCACCCATGCTCAGTCATGAATGAGGAGGATATGGTTACACCAGACTCAGACTTCTCAGGAAAGCTAGTTTGAGCTACATCACAAGGTAAGCTCCCCAGCCCAGCAGAGATGCCTGTGGTGGGGAAAACTTAGAATATAGAGTGGAAAAGGAAGACAAGGAGTATCCATTGTAACTGCAAGAACTACAGTAATGGTGTTATAGATGGTTCCACTAACCTCTCTCTTCTAATTGTTTTGTGCAGAAAGAGAGACTAACTGAACTTTCAAGGGGCCAACACTCAACACATGTATAGAGAGGTGAATCACATAGCACAAAGAGTGAACTGTGGCATTTGTAGAGGTGCGATGCTCAGATATCTATTCTAGGAAGAAATTGTTCAGCTCTAAGGAGTGCACTTAGCTGACTGCCTTCAACTGAAGCATCTATAGAATCTGCTGCAACTTTCAAGCTGAGGACATGCTCTTCTCACTGACTTTCCAGCCAATGACTGAGCATGGTGATAGTAGTAAAGCCTGGCCATTTGGCCCAGTGTGAGACTCTAGCAATAGAAAAGCTCTGTGCTGTAGCTGTCTTGTATTGGCTGAGACAGTGTTGCATCTGCAGCACAGTCTAGTGCTCTTTCTGCCCGGTTTTACTTCTTCCTCTCTTTTCACAGATGTTACATCGTTATGAGAGTTTGAAGTCTTTCTTGCCCAATTCTGCATCTTCCCTCTTCATAGTTCGTAGATATTACACTTACCCTTATCCCACCACATGTATTTACCTCTTGCATTTCTAACTGCTCTCAGTATGAGGACAAGAGTTACCTTTTTAATTCTCAGGTAAATTTCCAGTGTTTTAAACAGTGTTTTCCAAGTTACAGGCATTAAATAAGTAAATTTTGAAAATTGCAATCTGAGTTACACATGATAATTACCTACCTTCTCATTAGATTGTAAGCTCTCTCAAGATTGGTATGATAATAATTATTATCATACCAGTCTTGAGATATAGTTACTGAGCACTTACTATATGTTAAGTGCTGTGCTTATATTACCTCATTTAATACATATCGCAACCCTGTGTAGAAGGGTCTTTCCTTTCCACATTTTTAAAGCAACTCTCCAAATGATTGCATTCACAATGTACAAGTGCCCAAGTATCACTTTTTTCAATGATGAATATTGCAATCAGTTCACTAGATATTTTCATTAAATAACTGTAAGCAATGATACCAAGGGTATTATTTATACTTATTTCTGTCCTATATCATCTCTTCTAAATGTAAAGGATTTACTTAAGCTTAAAAATGCTGGCTGTATCAGAACTAACAACTTCAAAATGGAAGGCTTCCTAACCATTTTCCTGCTTCCTAACTCACCAAACTTCGGGTAGGGTTTTCTGGTTATCCTGCCACTGTCTTTAACTTCTTTGTGGTTTCTGATAGCTATCATTTGAGGATTACAGAATCCCCTTTGGTTAGTATCATGGATGGAGAAAACCATTAACTTGGTGGAAGCCATTACTTCTTGATCCCTGTGGGTCCTGAAAGATGATGACCTTCAGGAGCATGCTCACAAGTGTTGCTCTGTGCCAAGAGAAAATTCAAAATTTTGAAATAAATTTCCCCTCACTCTATCCAAGTAACCTTAAAGTTAAAACAATCATCTTGTTTAGCAAAGTGATTTGATATACTGTTGTTATCTTCTTCCTAGAGTACAGACTCAAGAAGACCTCTTTCAATACATTTTCTTGGGATTTCATGCAGTATTCAGATTGAATTTTGAGCTTATCCTGTTTTCTTTATTTGAAAGCCACACTGGCTCCCCTACACAGCGTTAACTTAAAGACCCCTTAGAAGCAACATGCCCACACCCAACAGTGGCTGCTGGATCAACAGAACTGTTCTGGAGTCTTTCACTCCCTTTTTATCCCACCTCTGTATACAGTCTCAGTCTTTCTCCCTGTCTCCCCAGTCTTCAGAATTTAGTATGTTACTCCCACTTGGATATTTATACTCTAGATTTGATCTGTTATTCTCCTCCATGGCTAGATGACTTTGAAGTGGCTCTTGGAACCATTAGCAGCAGATTGGTTATCTTCAGTAGGAATCTCTTCTTGAGGTTCTTCTTTACATAATTCTACTCTTACGGTTGTTATAGGCTAACTGGTCGGTCTCTCTCTCTCTCTCTTTCAATGCATTAGGGATTCTGTGATCATTTTTAAGTTCATTATAAAGTTATAAGATGGTAGACATGAGTAAATATGGTAGAGATTATCAGATATTAAAAATTCTTTTTAAGATATTAGAGAAAAAATTAATTAAATGGTTAAAAAATTTCTGACAATTTATCTGAACTTTATAAGTAAAGTCTTGCAAGGTTTGTTTTGTCCAAACTCTAGCTCACAATCTGGTGACCTTGACTTTGCTTGAATATCAAGTTTGAACTTGATGTTCTATGGAAAGCAAACACTGTGTAAGGTGAATGTGAGCTGGTTCAGTATTATCTTTGGAATTAATAAACTAACAACATAAATACTATAATGTTGTTAGCCATTATCAATTTACTTTTACTCATCTGAGAAGAAACACCCTAAACACACATACTATTATAGTGCAGAGGACCCTGGGGCCTTAGGATTTTTAGAGTTCCATATTATGCCTTTTCTCTATTCCCATTTTTCTCTCCTCATGTTTTCATTCAGTGACCCTCAGATCTCATAATACTCTCCTTTTCCACTAGACTATGGGTTCCACCATGACTGATACTATAACACTAAAAGAATGTTAAAAATCTCCTGAGCACTTACTATATATTTGGCATGGTGCATGTGCAGTCTCTACCTCTGATTCTGCCTTGTCTTCAACCATGCTATGCGTCCTGTCAGGACTAAGAAATTTTCTTGCATTTGAATGATCAGTTTCATTCTTTATAGTGTATCTCCAGAGGGAATTAGTCTTTTTCCAGTATGATATGGCTATGGTTAATAACTTGATTAAAGCTTTGGTGGATTAGTTTCATTACCTAGGTTAAATATTGGCCTGGAATATTCCATTGCAGGGTTTTCTAAGAAAAGCAGAGTAATTTTGATGCATATTGGTCTGATTGTAGGATGAAGTTTTACATATCACATATATAAATATTTAAAGTGTGCTATCTTTAGGATCTTAATTTATTTAAAGTTATGGAGAATTACGGTTCATAATGTGACAGTGATAGTCTTGAAGAAATCAATCAAGATATATTTCTAAATAACTGTAATGGAGAGGACAGTGGCTTTTAGGAAGCACACGAGTCCTCTCTGTAGTCCTCTTACTTTGTTTCCAAGGAGGATAAGTAATTTCTGATGCAGATTGTAGGACATTTTATTGGATCATCATCCTAGTGGGTGGAACTTGCAAAGGTGAAGCTTCTGCCTAACTGCTGGTTTTCCTTTCTTCTTCTTGCTCTTTATTCCATTGCATGAAAGTAATGAGATTTCTGGAGTCCTCACATGTCAACCTGTCCTCTGATTTCATTTTCCTCCTTTCTGAGTCTCTGGGTCTTTTTATTATATAGAAGTGGGAGTATTCTTCAGACAAGCCTTAATGAACACAGATGAGAAAAATGCAAAGCACAGCTTTGAACATAGGGTGATGACTCTCATTTGAGCTACAGACCACCTGTCTCAGAAAGACCAGTTAGCTAAAGGGCAGATTCTGGGACCCAACTCAAAGACAAAGAATCAGAATATCTAATGGTATACAAAGATTGCCCTGTTTAGGAGACTGCAATGTGTGCTAATAAGTGAGGTTTAGTTTAGCAGTGATTCTTCATCCTGGCTGCATATTAGAATTTCCTGTGAATTGAAAAACTATCGATAGTAGAGTCACATTCCTAAGACATTAAATCAGTGTTAAGTTGGATTCCCCAAAGAATTCTAATATGCAGTGAGATTTGAAAGCCATGGGTTAGGAAAATAGTGTTACCTGAATATTGTAATCTTATCTTTGACTTGCTTTGCTTTTTCTCTGTCCCTATAGTATATGGTCCAATCAAAGCTGGATTCTTATAGAACTGGTACGGTCAACAATTCCAACAAGAAGAAAGATAAGACATATTTGGAATTAGTAATAACAAACATGAGCTAGAATATTTGTCTTGAGCTATTAGCCTGGGAAACTTTATTAAAATAAGTTATTAGCCTAAAAATATACATCAGGTAGATTCAAGTTTAAATTGTTTACAAAAAAAAATATTTTTAAAGCATATTATAGCAATGATTCTCCTCTGAGGTTTGGAAGGTAATAATCAGGGTATCATTTAAAATGAAAATAAAAACCTCTTCTGTCTTATCCTGTAGATAGTAATCTGATACATGAAGTCCCAAATACTGCAACTGCTGTATTTGCTAAGACATAAGTTAATACTCAGATTAATGTTCTGTGTGTGTCAGGTGATCTCCTATATGGTTTTCCAGGGTTATTAAGTATGGGACGTATTTTCCTAAAGGATTCTAGATTCAAATGTCACACACACACACACACACACACACACACACACACACACACACACTGTTCTGAAATATGTATATCTGTCTATATAGTTACTGAAGTTGCCATTTACAAATTTTAATTCTTTGGTGATAATGATTAAAGTGAATTTGAGCATTCTTTTCATTGATGTGACTTAGCTTTCTTGTTTTGAAAACAGTAATGGTAATTTAAATGAACAGAAAAACCAGCAGTGGTTTCTATAATGCAATGTTTGAATCAAATAGTTAAAACCCAAATCTCAAATTACGGCACACTGGATATGTTTGGTTCATCAGAGAGCTGAATTTGCTAAGCATATTTATCTATAAAGGAAAGGAAAAATCTATATGCATTGATGTATTATCATATTGCCTTTATTGATAATGATAATTGTGAAGATGTTAACTTGTTTTATTTCAGTTTTAAATCATTTTATTGCCATTATTCTACTAGATAAGTAGATTAGGATAGAAATCAATAGAAAGATATGGTTTTTATGGTTAAGGTGCTAATTCTTATCAAAATTCTGTAGGTTGAAATAATGCTAAATGTGGTAAAAAGTTTGCATACTGTAAAACAAGTTACAAAATATTATGTTTAGGGTATCTTAAAACTCATAAGTCATTTTTGATAGCTAAATAATATTTTAGGTTTATGAGAGACCGTCATCTACATCTAGTGCAGACTTGAGAAATGAGCTTTGTTTAATGAGGAAGTATGAATATAGAAGCTTTTAAAACTATGTAAATAAATTTCTGCCCTAATATAATTTCCATTTTCTCAAATCTACTTGAATCCCATATTATTTTTATTTTCTATCTGCAATTATCTTCAAATGTCCTTGAAGCTTATTTCTATCTCTTAATCCATGTGACATAATATTATCAATAAAGAACTTTTCTGACATGCTTTCACACAAAACCTTCAATTGCTTAATAGTTGATTTTATTATATGGATACACACACATATACACAATGTGTCAGACTCACCCTGTATTTTTACTTATCGTTTACCCTCACCTGCCCTCTTTCATCTCTCTTATCCATCGCAAGAACACACTTTCTCATTCCTGATTATTTGCCTTTGGTACTCCCTACTCTTCTCATTCTACACCACTGACACATTATGTCACTCCTCTGCCCAAAATGTTTCCCATTTCCTAATTGGTCTCTGAATATCTTGCCCTGCTATATCACACATTTCATTCAACAGCTAAATGTGATTATTTTAACATGGCAAATCTGATCACCACCATCCTGCTTACAACCTTTAAATGACTTTAATAATTCTTAGGATGTATTAAGAAATCCTTCATATGACTAACGAAGTCTTTGATAATTTACTCACTGCCAACTTCTGCATACTCATCTCTCAGTTTTCCTCTTTGCTTTAGACACGCTTAGGATTTTTGAATCCCAGGGATAGGCCACCATACCTAAAAGGACATCTGACATGTGAAACATTTTCCCTGCCCTCTGCTACCACATCCTTCTGATTTTCAGTTCTTCAGGTGGGAAATACAGAGATTGTAGAGTTGGTATGCTTTTAATAAAATAAAGAACAAGAGGCTTCCATTTTTAGGCAAGGTGGAGCAAAAGGCACTGAATTTACCCTACTAGCTGGACAAAAGAGACAGTAGAAGAAAAAAAATGCATGAAAAACTTCTCAAGTAGTAGGATTTTCAAACAATCTGCAAAAATCTTCCCATTGCCTAACCTGTGGTTGTAACTTTTGGTCACTTAACTAGCCACTATGCATTTCTTCTGTAATGCCATATCAGTACATTTAATTTTATGTATATTAACATCAAATCAAATTCTCCTCAAAATGAATCAAAGTCATAAATGTAAACATAAATCTATAAAACTTCTAGAAAAAAAATACAAGAGAAAACCTTTGTGTACAAAGATGTTTTTAGCTATGACTTCAAATGCATGATCCATAAAAATATGAAATTGATAAATTGAACTTCATCAAAATTAAAACTTTTGCTTTCCAATGCGCAGCTAAGAAAAGCCACAGTCTAGGAGAAACAGTTTTCAAATTGCATATTCAATTACTCAGGAAGTATATTTAAATTATATTAAAAATCCTTTGAAAACATAATTATTAGAAAATAAACCATCCAGTAAAAAGCTGTGCAAATTTTTGAACAAATATTGCACAAATTCAGCAATGAAAAGATATTTATAGTAATAAGCACATGAAAAGAGGCTCAACATTGTTAGTCAATAGGGAACTATAAATTAAAACCACAAGGAGATATCATTATGCACCTATCAAAAACTGATAAAGAGACTAATTATACTAAATATTGGCAAATATGTGGAGAAATTGAACTTCTTATGCACTGCTTGTTGGAATATAAAATGGTATGACTGATATGACTGCATAGCAAACAATTAGTTTTTAAATAAGTTAAATATATATCTGCCTTATGATCTAGCTGCTTACTCTTAGTTATTTTGCCAATAGAAATAAAAGTGTACATGAAGCACACAAATGTTTATAGCAGATTTACCTATAATAGCCCAATCTTTCTTATATTTATGTTGTACACCATGCAAATGTTCATCAGCAAATGAATGGACAAACTATGGTACTTTTGAAAAATGGAGTACTACTCAGCAGCAAAAAGGAATGAATTATTAGCATACATTATAAAAAGAAATTCATCTTAAATAGGCTGAAAGAAGATAGATAAAAGTACATATTCTATGATTCCATTTGTATAAAGTTCTGGTAAGTGCAAAATAATCTATAGTAACTGAAAGCAGGTTAGTGGCCAGTGAACTAGGGTTATGTGCTTTAGTGAGAGGAATTCCTAAGGGAGATGAGGAAACTTTTGATTGCAAAGGATGTGCTTATTATTGTGATTGTGTGTTCCATAGGTGTATACATATATCAAAACTTAAATTGTATTTAAATATGTGTAGTTTATTATATGCCAGTTAGACTTCAATAAAGCTGTTTCATCTTTAAAAGGAAAAGAATATGTCTAATAGGCAAAGCTTCCCTTAAGCTACTTCTGTAGCTCTCCTGAGTTGATAAGAGGTGCAATTACTCAGCAGAATGTGTGGGGCACTGCTAAGATTAATAGTTGCTAACTGAAAGGTTTGGAGAATGTGACTTTTGTTGACTTGAGAATGGATCTGCATTCTTGAAGTATAAACCTGGAAATTCTCAAAACCTGATAAGCTGTTATCAATTTAGTAATCTGGCCCATGATCTAATTATGCATTTCTTAAATTGTCTAGTTTTGTGTCACCTGCAATTCAGTAAGATTGCTTTGGACACTGTTGTTTAGATTATGTTTATAACACCTAATGCAGATTGAATCTGGTGGAATCCAGTTTGTACTTTCCTTAATCGATTTTAGTAACTTTGAAAAAGGCTTTCATATAATAATTTTAAATAAAATTTTATACTGGATTACAAATACTGAACATGTTTCTAAAAACGTCTTGATTACATTTATTATCAATATGAAACCTAATATTCTCATCTTAAATATTGATGATACTTAATCTAATTCTATTATTTTGGAATCTTGGAAAGTCTCTATTTGTGGTGAACAATTAAATGTAGGACCAATGGTTTTAGTAAATAGACTAAAAAATATGAAAACCATATAACCCAAGGAGTTATATAATACTAAACAAACTTTTTGAAACATATTTTTAGGGCTATATTCACTCCAAAATACATGGAATCAGCAGTTTTTCCATGAATTATTTTTTCTGATGGCTTAATATTCTGGTCTTTGCATGACTAAAATTATTGCTGAAGTACTGGAATTTACATTGCAGTAAAATTCTCTTTCTTTGCTGTTCAGTGGATATGGCTTTTGATTAGTTGATGGCTTTAGTTTTCCTACTGTTATAAAGATTATTCAGTTATTACATAAAATATATAAATCATTGTATTTAAGCCACATAGAACAAAATTAATTAGAATTTTAAAATTAAAAAGTAACAATATATTTATTTCACATCAAACATTAAATCAGTATTATTATAACCTTGCTCTCTTAGACAGTATTAGGACTTACCTTCTTAACAATCAATAATGAGATTCTAGCTAACTTTTAATAGTTTGGTGGAGCAGTTTTTAAGAGTCTATAATTACTAGCCCTTGTTAAAAAGACCCCTTTTAAGGCCCTTTTAAAATCTTTTTCACAGATTTCTGACCAGGTGATTGTTTAATTGAATAACATTGCTTACCTAAATTTAAATAATAAGGTTAAAATATGCTTCTGTTTTGTAGGTTAGCTTGTACTCGTTCATGCTACTGAAGATCTAGATTAGCAGTTTGCTAAGAACAAATTTTTGGTTTAGATATTAATATTTTGATAATGACTAAATTGTGCACATTGGTGTTATCTTTAATATCACATTGGTCTTTGCCAAACATATCTATTTTGTCTAAGGACTAGCTTGCCAATTTTACTCCCAACTTTTGTTTGTTTTTGTTTTTGTCATCTATCTCTTCCTCTCCATTCTTTTCTACAGCTGTGGTTTGGCACTTAAACTATCTTTCAATGGAACAAGAGTGCTAACTTCTCAGGTAGACTTTCAGATGTTTTCCAGAAAAATATTTGAATGATGGTAGAAAGAATCATATTTTGATGCCATTTTGATGCCAATTCAAATACTTCATCTATCTCTTGAAATTTGACCTAATTTTTAATTCTTAATTTTATTAAAATAGAATTTAAAGTTTTGTCATTGTTTTCAAGGTTTCCAACTACTTGCTCTCCCCCTGTCTTTTCTAGGTATATACTCTTTAGCAGCACTATCTAATAAAAATATAATGTAAGTCATATATGTAATTAAAGTTTTTCTTCACATACACCCTATAATTATCCAAGTCTAGTCAAGGACAGAAATCACACAGTAACTTAAACAGGGAAATTTAATATAAAAAATTATTAAGCTGAGATAAAACTATGAAGATGTAAAAAGAACTTTAAAAGATATCCTAGAGCTGAGAAACAGTAGTCAAGAAAGTATAACCTTGAAAGTGGGGGCCTTCTTTAAGGCTGAGGTCCATGGTCCCTGGAAAAAAAGTATGATTTCAGCCCACTGGACAGCAGACAGTTTGCTAGATTGCCTGGGCAATAGTGATGGTGTACAGTTGCTGAGGAGCAAGGAGGGTGTGATTGTGGCAAGCTGAGGCTAGTAGGCAGTTATTCAGAAAGAGTTGGGGCACTCTTGTGGGTGTGGTGTCTGTATCAGAGGGTTATGGGAAGGCGATGAGGAACTGTCCACCCTGGGTACACAGTTGGGACTGAGCACCAACAAATAAATGTCTTCAAATACCTACATACTGAGTAATTGTTCATCAGGAACAAGATAAAACCCCAAAGCTCAGCCATTAGAACCAGGAAGAGAAGTCTTCTTCATCCTGCAATGTCCCTCTAGCATCTGCAACTAACAATACTTAAAATCATATTGCTTATAAAGGAGAAATGCTTTAAGAATCCAGTTCATTATCACAGAGCAAGTACTTAAGGGTGATTTTGGGACTCAGAGGCAATAAATTGATAATGGACACACAGACATATTACAGAAACTCTGATGAAATAAATAAAATATTGAATGCAATTTAGCAACACATTATTTCAGAATTTAACCAATATAAAATTGTTAATAAGATATTTTACTTTAATACTAAGTATTTAAAATTCAATGTATATTTTATACTTACAATGTAATTTGGGCACCAAATTTTCATTGCATATATTTGATGTGTATTTAAATTTCATTAAAATTTATAGTTGAAAAAGTAGATTCCTATACTCAAATGATATCAAATTTACTTAAAAGTTTTCCAGTAACTTATTTGAGAACCCCAAATCATTTTTATTAACATTCAAATACATATTAATAAAACCGATTCACTTATTAGAGGAATTGATAGAAATTTAAAACAAAATCATATTAATTGCAAGATGGTATCTGTCCAAGTTAAGTAAATTCACTAAATCTTCAATAAATTCATATTATTAACATTAAAATTAAAAGGGTTTTGCCAAATTGAAAATTAACTATGAATTTATCAATATCAACAGAGTGTTCTTCAAAATTTCTTGGAGTTTTTCAGTCAATTTACATAATAGTGTCAAATACAATTAAAGTTTTGTGTTTAGATTCATGTTAGAAAAATGAATACAAGTATTATAATTGATTATAGTTTGAATTTTAACATGAATTCTCATATCTGTTTAGCTAAGTCACAAGTATTTCCTTTTTTTGAAGGTTCAAATTTAGCTTATTTGTATGCCATTTATTATGGCTTAAAATTTGGTAAACAAGGAACCCATCAGAATTTTAAATAAATTATATTAGCTTGAATTTAAGGAACAAAGGAATTTTATAATGACAAGATGTACTTAGGTCCTTCACTTTCTATAGATATGAAGCAGACAAAGTTATTTAACACTGTACACAGGTAAAGACAGAGTCATGTGTCATGGTAAGCCACTCACAGGCAACTATTTGGCTTTAATCAAGTAACTGCAGACATGTGTTTAGCTTTGTACTATTTGTGGCTACTATGAACCTTCCTTTTCTCTTCCTCCCTTTTTGAATTGGAGCATCCATTGAAGTTTTCCTGTCTCTTTTCCACCATGGTATGTGAACAGATGATTTGCTTCCTCACGCTGAGAAGAATCATTCTCAAGGAACTACTTCCAAGGAACTGTGCCTGGACTCATCTCTGCTTAGGCTTGATGTAGATAAAATTCTCAACTTTTAGTAGATGCAATAATGAAATAAGGCTGTTAGGGGTCGTGAAATGGATGAAATTGTTTTGTACATGGAGAGATGTGAGTTTCTCTGGCCAGTAGCTGGGCTGGTAGTTAGTCTTCAGAGACGACCACAAATAATTATTTTTCTCCCTGGATGTGCATGCCTCTCTTCTCATTAAGAGGTGGCACTTATGTTTCCTTCACATTGAAATTGGGTTGGGATATAATTCCATTGCAATATGGAGGAAGTGATGGTCTAGATTGCAAAGCCCAGGAATATAAAAGGTCTGAGAGCTTCTTTTTCCTTCTTAGAATTCAGCTTCAATGCTGTGAGCAAGCCCATGCAGTTACACCAAAATACACAATTAGAGTGTAATCAATTCCAGCTAGTGTCCCAGGAGATGGCTGGCACCAATTTGTTTGTTATGTGAGTGAACCAATGTTGAAGTAAATACTCCAACCTTAGTGAAGACACCCCAGCTGATGCCCCATGGAGCGGAGCAAGTTGTCTTCTCTGAGATCTGCCCAAATTACAAACTCATGAGCAAACAATTGATTTTTTTTAATCCACCAAACTTTGGTGAAATTTTTAAGCAATAGGAAATAACCAAAACACAATGCTATATATCATTTTGGGACATATACCCTCATGCAATAATTATATGGGTATCTGTATATTTCTATATATATCTATAATATCTATATTTATATCCATGTCCATGTCAATGTCTATGTTTATATTTATATCTATATCTCTCTATATGTAATAGACAAAAAGGGGCACCACCCAGATTCTACTTAAAGGAGATTTTGCTGCCCAACTGCAAGGAATATCAGCAGAGATCCTCCAGTTGTTAGATTCTTTAGAGCAGTGGTCTCCAACCTTTTTGGTACCAGGGACTAGTTTCATGGAACACAGTTTTTCCATGGACCAGGGATAGGAGGGATGGTTTGGGGATGATTCAACCACATTACATTTATTGTACACATTATTTCTATTATATACTGTAATATAAAAAAATTCTATATTATTAAATTCTATTCTACTATTCTATTTCTATGATTATTACATCATTATATATAATGAAATAATTATATAACTCACCATAATGCAGAATCACTGAGAGCCCTGATCTTGTTTTTCTGCAACTAGATGGTCTAATCTGGGGGCAATGGGAGACAGTGACAAATCATCAGGTGTTAGATTCTCATAAGGACTATGCAATCTAGATCTTTTGCATGCACAGTTGACAATAAGGTTTGTGCTTTTATAAAAATCTAATGCTGCCACCAGTCTGACACGAGGCAGAGTTCAGGTAATGCAGGTGATGACAAATGGCTATCAATACAGATGAAGTTTTGCTTGCTCACTGACTGCTCACCTGCTGGGCGGCCTGGTTCCTAATAGGTCATGGTCAGTAGTAGTCCATGGTCCAGGGGTTAGGGATCCCTGCTTTAGAGTTTTCCACCTGGCCCAACTTGCTTGAGGTCATGCTCTTTTTGGAGCACCCCACACCTGGTGACTGGACAGGGAGGGCCAGGTTATTTTAGCCCAGTGGAGGATATTCTTTTGGTCAATATTCTGTCCAGAACTCCCTGCTCGGTTGACCTAGTCTTTGTTGATCCTGCACCTCAGTGACTTCTTCCTCCACCCAACCCTATTTTCTATCCACTCCCTTAATAGATGTTGGTCCTTAAAAAAAAATATTTTACATCCCATATTCTTTCTCAACATCTGCCTTCATAGGACCCAACCTTCAACAATATCTGTCTATCTTGATCTACTCAATTTACTTAAAACATTGGTTAGATGCATGCCAAATTTATGATTTTACCATAGCTTTTCTTTGAGGAAATGAAGAGGAAGAAAGGAGTAGAAGAGAAATACATAGAACTTCACCTTAGCTTTAGGTTTTAATTTACAAATCTGGAACAAATATGAAAAATTTAATATTTGACAGGTCTATGGATTTTGGTTCCATTATCATTTGTACTTTTTCCTGGCCTTTGATGAATTTTATAAAACATCTATTTTGTACAGATCTAGTTGTTTGTTAGGTTTCTCTACTTAGCATTATGTTTTTAAGATATGTGTATGTTACTATTTTTATAGGCATACAATATTTTCCCTGTTTCCGCAAGTAGTTTATAGTGTGCAAATACACATTTTACCTACCTCCTTTCCCAGTGGTGGACTCACAGATCTCCAGCTTCTCACCATCACAAACTCTGCTTTTACCACTTCCCTTGTGGATAGGGTCATAAATTTTATTCCGCATGAAACAGGTCAGTAAATGCTGTATTTGAGATAGCCTACATTAATATATGTAACTTTAAAGACTCGTGTTCTTTGTCTCTCCTTGTAATTTAAATTAAAAGCCATAGGAAGAAACCTTTTAATCACAAATTAAGGGGCCACTGATTTTCCCACAGACTTACTAATGAAGTGTATCAAGCCGTTACGGCATGTTTTAAATTCTGTGTGAATATTGAGTACTGTTTAAATAGTCATTAAAAAGTACTTTTGGAAAGAAATAGTCTCCCAGGCAAGTATATGAAAATTGTTGCTATCGTTACAAAATCATTTGAAAGTAGCATATTATTTGCTATGCAATCTGTCATAACTTCTTACTTAAAAAATACCGGTAAATACTATGAAAGAATTGTCATTTTCTGCCCTATAATCATGAATCTTGGCATCTTTGACAATCCTTCTCAGCTGAGTTGAAGTTATGGATCATAAATAATACCATCTATCAAATTTTCAGTCTCGTGGCTAACATGAATAACCAGTATACGTGGATACTGGTCAACATTACGTACTAGTTGTAACCTAACTAAAATTTAAATTTCTAACAGAATATAAATTACTTTCCCCTTATGAACAATGATTAAGCATATTGAATGGCACCACTTTTTTACTTTATTGCTTTTAGACATTTTGAATGTTTTAAAAAAATTGTTTTTCAAAATAAAATTTAAGATTGTTTTTATTTCCAGCTGAGAGCTATATATAGTCAATTAGAGGTGGCCACAAATTATTTAACATTCTTCCCATGGAGAGGTAGGGTCTATGCCTTACTTCTTGAATCTGAGCAAGTTTATGATTTCTTTGGTCAATAGAATATGATAGTATGACACTGTGTGTGTTTCCAAGCCCACCTTTTAATAATTATTGGCAGTTGGTTTCCCATTCTGATCTCTTGGAATGCTCATTTTGAGGGCAGCCAGCTTTTGTGTAAGAAATCTGAGTATGCTGGGAGGGCCATGTTATGGAAAAGCCAAGGCCAGTCACATGGATAGCCGCTTGGAGAAGGAGAAGTCTAGTAAACCCCTTGCTGTTCCAACCATTTCAGTACAGGCATCAGATGTGTGGGTAAAAAAGACTTCACATGACCCTAGATCCAGCCACTATCTCACTATAATGAAATGAGAGACCCCAAACAAGAACCACTCAGCGAGTCAGTTGACCTACGAATGATGTGAGATAATGAATTTTTGTTTTATGCCATTAAGTTTTGGGGCGATTGATATGAAGCATTTGATAACAGGAACACTTCATCTTCACATTGTTGCTAAGGATTATAAGATGTTATGGTAATTATGCAAAAACAAAATGTATTAATGGGGCCATGTGATCTTTTTTACTGACAGTTTATTTCTATCTGTGATACTGAGACGAAAAGCAGGAGGAAACAGGAAATAGTGTGTGGTTTCTGAATGTTTAAAGATTGGACTGAGTTTGAAACTTATTACTGCAGTGATCTATTGGCCAAAGAAGACCCGAAAGAAAAAGAGACACATATGTTTGCAACTGAGGATAATGTTGATGAGTCCAAAAGTGATTAAGAGAAGTGAGAGATTGTTATAATGCTAAAGAGTATTTTTTCCCCAGAACTCTTTCATCATCCCTCAGAGAACATTTAGCATTTCTCTGAAAGATCATACAGACTTGGGAAATTTTTGTAGTTGAATCTACACTTCTAGCTATCTGGAACTATGTGTATATTATCAGAGTATGTCAAAATTTACCTCTGCATATTTGTATATTTTCCATGTCCTATCTTTGAGTCCTGGGTCTGTACTTACTAGACCTGTGATCTCCAGTAAACAACCTAGATCACTGACCTTCAGTATTTTAATCTATCAATGAAGATAATGACTGCAACCAATTCATAAGTCTTTATTGTGAAGAACACGTGAGAGATGGCATGAAAAACTCAGGAGAATGTCTAGCAGACAGTTCTCAAAGTTATGACTATTACTAATATTACTATTATGCCCATTTAAATGATAATAGACAAATAAAAGCAGCAAGAGAGATTGTTTAGAAAATGGTTAAGTTCGCAGTTTCTCCATTTTTTAAGCAAACTTCAGCAGGGCAAAAGGTCCAACAGAATCCTACTCCTTCCCCATTGCTATTTGTCATAAAGATCTTGCAAAACATTTTCATAAGTTAGTGAATATTGAGACAACAATGTAAAATATTCATTAGGGATTTCTTTTTTAAAAAAATTAGATTAAAGCTGCATTTCAGAAAAACATATGCCATGCATTATAGACTAGGAGAGGATAAATAATTCCTTGCCTAAGATAGAGCTAAGCAATGAATAGAGCAAGTTGAGCTGTGATAATATTTTCTTCTTAGAGTAGTGGAAATGAGAAGAAATAAAAATAATTCTTCATGATCTGGAAATTTTTTACCTCTCCTGATTAATTTTTTTCCATTTATTGCCTTAAAGTCTTCATTTTCTGCATGTGGATACATATACTTGCTGCACTTTGTCACCTCTAGGAAGTCACACATCTTTCCGCCAGGATCACTCACTTCTTTCCCCTTCTCTGACTAAGCCTGATGTTCATTTTTCTAGTCTGAGAGTAGAAATCACTCTGGGATGTTTGCTCTGATACACTAAAATAGGTGTCTTCTTTCTTAATGTTTCTGTAGCCACCTGAATTTTGTTTAAACTAATACCTCTTCCAGTATACTGAAAAATTTAGTATACTTGTCTCTTTCAAATAGACTGTAAGCTACTAGAGGAAAGGAACTCTTTTGTTTTCATTGGTATGTACATTGCTTGGCATACAGAAGGTAATCAGAAAATGTTTGTTAATTAATGAATAAAGAGATGCTAAAGTCAGAGGGTCAAATCAACTGAGGAAAGAGCATGCTGCAGGGTGACTGACTTTTGTCCAGTGACCTTCGTCCAGTGACCCTTTGGAGTTAACTGAATTTAACCTTTTTTTTTTGGTTCTTTTTATTTACGTTCGCTTCTGCGTTTTTATATTTATCTACTTTTATCACACTTTACTTAAGGCCTTTGGATTTCTCTCTGTTAAGTAAAATTGTTTTTATTTCTTAATCAAAAAGATTGAATTTATATTTGAAGGAATAAGGGTGGCGATATTCATTGCAAACGTGGATGTTTCCTTAACACCTATTAAGACCATATCACACTCGATAGTATTCTGAAAAGGAAGGTGACCTGTTTTCAAAGGTAATAAATAGTTTTAACAACAAAGGATGTAAACACCTCATGAAACAAAAAGTCTCTAGTCGTATGAATGACTTGTGGCTAAATATTTAAACAGGATCAATCTTTGTTTCTTTGATCTTTAGATTTTTACCTTTGAATGTCCACACCTGGCATCTGCAGTAAAATGCAGAGCATCTGGGTTAAAGAATGCAAATAACATCCATTCAAGCACATCTTTAAGAATAACTGCTTGGAAAGAAATTGATTTAGACCACAGTAAAAACTTTCCATGATTTTTGGAGTCAATTTTAACTTTCTTTTTTAGATGGACCTATTATGCCTCCCTTTTTGGTACTGAGTTGGATCATTTACTATTCGCAACTTTATTTTAATACTAAAGAGTGTTATTAACCTAGTTTATTTGTAAGAATAACTAGTTTTGCTTCTTAAAGTTTGTGTAACTTTCTGCTTCAAACAGATTTGTAAAGCCAGGAGAGAATTATTAATTAGCAAGATACTTAAATGTTTTCTTTATGCTATTTATTGTCTGTAAATTTTATGTACTTTGGGAAAATGTAAAAATATGAAACCAGTCACAATACTTTTTTTTAAATTATATATCGTCATGACTTCCTTTTCCCCAAAACTTTCAAGGAAGAAGGGGTTAGGAAAAATATAGGAAATGACAATAAAACAAAAACAGAGATAGACAAATACTAATTTATTGTTTATAATTAAGTAATGTATTTAAATCCACAATATATCTTAATACTTTGAGGCAAAATGTTTCTGGGACCAATTTTATGTTAAATAGACAATAATGTGAATTACTGGTCTAAGAAAATTAGTAGATCATGCTCTCTTTAAGTGGATTGAGAAATGTGCCTTTAAAATATAATAAAAGTGTAATAAAATCACTATAATAAAAGTGATCTTAGGTTAGTCAAGCAATTTATAACATTAATAGTCAAAGGTTTTTTCATTGAAATGTATTTGGTTATTAGGCATTCATATCTGACTGATGCAATTGAGTTACCAATTTTTATTTCTATTTTCTTCCTTCTTTAAAGAAGGCACATTAAGAAAATATATTCAAAGGGAATAAAATTATATAAAATTAAAATTTATTCATTCATACAATGCTTTAGTTCCTGTTAATTTCCCCCTACCCCATTCATCTAAATATCCAGATGTTTGATGTTACAAGTGATTGTATGAAAGCTCTGATCTGAAATCCTACGGCTTACTGGATTACCCTTTACCCACATGGTTTAAATTAATAATAAAAAAAATGAGCCAGGGCAATCTTGCAACAAAAGAACAAGACTTTATTGTATAACAGAATTGCAGATGTGGAAAGGTGCTCATAATAAAGACAGAATATTTCTGTTTCATAGAGCATCTGGAATGCCACAGGATCCCTAAGTTATCAGGAGCTAATGTTAGACAGCCTGGGTTTGTGATTAATATTCAGAGAAACTTTTTTTAAAGCCTGTGCCATTCATCATCATAATGTCATTTTTGCAATCCTAAAATGATTTACAAAGTCAACTGCTCACCCCTCAATTTCTAAAACAATATTAAGACATCAAAAAGTTTCAGATACAAACTTCAAAGGGCAGCCAAGTCAGAGATTTCTGGCTAAGACAGTTTAGATCATTTAATATCCTCTGGTTTTCCTAGGATGAAATTACAGCCTATAGAATTCTTGGAATCTGGCTAAGGAAGTATTACATAATATAGCATAGCAGTTTTGGGGACACTGGCAAAGACTACACAGGGAAGGAGATGCCATCTTTTCAATTTATCAACCTTTCAGTGAGTGCTTGTGAAATATTAGAGGCATAAGAAGTTATCCCTGTTTGAATAGCAAGCTCTGATAATAAGAGAAAGGTTTGTGTGTAAGCGCAGGATGACTTTCATTTAAGGACACTTACTTTCTTCTTTGCGGTCATCACACTACAGTGTAGCTTAGACTCAAGGTGTAAGGTGATGGCTCATGAATGAGGTGGGAACAGATGACAGGAACTCATTCTGGCACAGCCACAAAGGGAATGTGTCCAGTCACTGTGGTTTTCTAGGGACAACTGTGGCTTCTGGTTGCTTTTGCAGCACCATGATGTGGCATTCAAGAACTACAATGCACATAATTCTGGCTGCAGAAACAATCCTTTATGTAACCACCAGATCTCGCTGAGGCAATTTAGCAATATCTAGAAGAAACACATACAGCTTGAAGTTCAGCTGGTAAAAGAAAAGACATATGAAACAAATGTTACTGTTCTGACTAGACCAACATAAATGATTGTTATAGAAAATGACCTGTTACAGAGGACTTTCCACCACAGACCTGGGCTACGAGGAAGGTGACCATGTGATGTGCTTAAAGTAAACTGGATCACTCTCCGTTTACACACACACACACACACACACACACACACACACACACACACACACACACACACATATATATATATATCCACTAGTATAGCCTTGAATAACAAAAGTCTATATATATGACATATATATATATAACACGTATGTGTGTGTGTGTATGAATGAGACAAGGTTTTGGTTATTCAAGGCTATACTATTGGTCTAAAAATTAGCTTTGTTTCTAGGCCTTAAGTTGGCAGCCAATCATACAAAGTGTGTTAAGGTTCTCAAAATTTAGAGAGATACATGACAATAAAAAGGAGAAATTATAGGAAAAATTTGCAGAAAATTACTTTTCATAATTTGAAATTTGATTTAAAAATTAAAGTATTATTTCTACCTTCAGTGTCTTGTGCATGTGCACAAAAGTGTCAGTAGCCTTAAGCCAAAAAAGCATGATTTAAAGTGATTAAAGTGTGAGATCTGCTTAAATATTTAATGCATCTAAACCTTAGGAAACCAGAGTTCACTTTGTAGATATATTTCAAGGTGGCATAACTAAATAGATCCAAGCACTTATTAGTTCAAGATGCATTTTATACTGTTTCTAACATGTGTTGATCCTCCCAGTTTATTTTCACTTCATATTTTAAATTCAGATATGCTATTCCATCAGAATGTAGCTAGTCTTTATTAGTTTTAAGGGTTTGAGGGTATAACTCTCTGTTTTAGCATAAAGTCTTGAATAAATTGCTCTAAGTTGTGTTTTTGGGTTCCTATTCTTTACACTCTCCCATGAAGTTACATAGGCTTTCTTTGTGTATGGAATGTCTAAAATAAAGGAAACCATGACTGCACAAAGTTGTAACCATAATATCAGCATAACTTTCATACTTCTTTCCATGGTATTTCTTTGCCCATTCTCATTTTAAAGATAAATAAAAGATGGTAAAGAGGTTGTAGATAAAGGACGGAAATATAGATAAGATTAGAAAGTAGGATAAAGAGGTGAAATATATCAAAATAGGGTTAAAAGACCCCGAAGAGGGTCTTTTAACTGAGCTATGTCTGGAGATATGTTGTATGCTTCACCTAAAAAAAAATTAAAACTATGATGATATAATAAAAGTGGATAGAACGGAAGTGCAGAAAAAACTTTTCAGGAAGTTTATTAGTGATAAAATGTTATTCCTTTGCCTTTTTGTTGACAATCTTTCCACAAGTTCTGTATCTGCCAATATCTAGATTATTTTATTTTAAAACATTATTTTACCTTTTTCTTTAAGTCACACTAATGCTTCACAGGGGCTGAGTAGTAGTAAATGGGTAAAGGTGTCCTAATAAGGTTGGGGACAAAGAAAGCACTCATTCCTAGCAAACCGTGCAGCTGCTATCTCCATTCTCTCCACTTACTGCTGGGAGGGAATGTGAGGTCTGTGTAGTTACAGCTAACTCCTTAGCACATAAGTAAGAAAACAAAAATTTATTTTCTTACTTAAATCTAGAAAAATTTTAAAGCAAATATAAAACCATAATACTATGCCATTATTCCAGGTATTTTCAAATTAAGAGAAAACCTAATTAAATCACAAGGAAATAATAATTTTGTACATGGATATAATAGAAGACATATAGTAAGATACACGTTCCTTTTTTTGCAAACTGAAAACCATCAGGATATAGAATCACACGAGGCCCTGAAATTCCAAAGAGAGAGAATTAAGCTCTTCTATTTTCTTGATTCTATCTGTTCTTCTCACTTTGTCAGTTTTTGCTCTTTAAGTCTGGCTGCCATGCACAACGGTGCAACATTAGACTATAGGAGGTATAAGAACCATTATGCCTTCCACTGTCAGAGTTTTAAAACTTCTATGTATGCGATTAAAGCAAAAAGATGGAAATTTTAAGCGTTTACATTAAGATGGTTTCTCAGGCACTGTCTTCTGAATTTAGAAAGATTTTTCTCTGGAAGTATGTTATTAGTTATCTGAATTCCATTTAGATTATGTGTGTCAAAACTGAGCAGTCACTGACAAGAGCATGTATATAAAATGCAAATATTTTAGGTGGTATTTAGCAATATTTGCTGTGTCTTTTTGCAGAGATTGTAGCCTTTACTACCTGTAAGACGGTTTGAGAGCATTCCTTTCAAAAATCAGTTAGGAGCCCGTTGATAAAGAATTTAGGTAATGTTACCTGTTTGTTAGGTATTCCTCTGGATTGTGGCAAATCATTAGGACTCTATGAATCACATGGCCTCTAATGTAAAGGATTTCTACATTGCTTTAGATTGGACTAATATTTTCGATGAGAATTAAGCCCTTTTGTTCCAGTAAGTAAAAGTATTTTATGCACAAGGATATATAGCGGGAATGTATAAAATGCAGAAAGACCAGAGAAAAAAATTAACTTTCAGATTAGCTATCTCTTATTTTTAGCTTATCAGTAAAAGTTAAATCTTAGAGACCTAAAAATTAACTAGATACATTCTTGGCCTCAAGAAGATTGTACTCTAATGACAGAAATAGATATAAACATCTTTGCTAACAATGGTAACTATAACTAGTGTGTTTAGATGCCTCAAAGATTTGTGGAATTAGATGGTTAAAATAATAGTTACAATAGACTATGAAGTGTTTTATAATTAATATCACTTTTCTGAACATGTTTGGGATAAATGCTGGGTAGTGTTATAGAAGAGATGGAGACTAATTGTTTTGAGGAAGTTAACACTGAAACTATTTTTTAAGGCTAGTCCATTGAAACAGTGGGAGTGAAACTTTTTTAGATTAATTTATTTCTTTTGAGACAACTGTAGATTCACATGCACTGATAAGAATTGATACAGAGAGAACACATGTACCTTTTACCTGGTTTCCCTCAATGGTAACATCTGGCTAAATTATGATACAATATCAGAACCAGGATGTTGATATTGATACAGTTTAGATGCAGAAAAATTATGTCACCACAGGATCTATCATGTTACCCTTCTGAAGCCAAACCCACTTCTGTCACATCTCCTAGAAACCTCTAATTTTTTATTTCTTTAATTTTGTCATTTCAAGAAAGTTATTTTGACTGAATATATTTCTATGGAGATACATGCAGATTGTTGTGTGGTTCAATAGTTTGATTGTTTTTTGTTTCACTGTATCAATATACTACTATTTCTTTATATATTGAAGGACATCTGGGTTGTTTTCAGCTTGGGACTATTAGGAATAAAGCTGCTATAAATATTCTTGTACAGGTTTTTATGTGAGCATACATTTTTGTTTCTCCAGGATAAATGTAAGAAATATAACTGCAGAGTTGTGTGGTGTTTGTAAGCTTAGTTTTTAAGCAACTGCCAGGCTGTCTCTTAGAGAGGCATTGTTGCTCATCCTTGAAGTGGCACTTCATGTTGCCACTATTTTTTATTTTAGCCATTCATATAAGTGTATAGATATGCCATTGTGGCTTTAATTTGCAAATTGCTAATGGCTGGTGAAGGTGAACATCTTTCATGTACTTATTTAGTGTCTGTATATCCCCCTTGATGAAATGTCTCTTTATGTCTTTTGCCTATTTTCTGATTTGTTGGTTTGGTTTGTTACTGTTGAGTGTTAAGAATAGGCATATAGTATAGATACTAGTCCTTTGTTGAGATATGGTTGGTAAACATTAATATATTCTTTCTCTCTGTAACTTCTTAGACTACACATGTCTCTTTATAATTCTCCATCAACTACTGATTTTATAGGTAGCCCCTATGTAAAGTAAAATTATGACTGTAATCGAATGGCTTTTAGATTTTTCAAGTCACAGTAGTGAGATTTTTTTGTTCCTCTGTGTCTTTTTGGTGAAATCTAAATGTAGACATATACATATGAATTAATATAAATGATCCAAAGCTAATAACGTTATTATTAATTAAAATAAATAAATTTAAAGAGGCTCAGAATTACTATACAAATGCTTAGATGTTCTAGTCATTCACAAAAGAAAACACAATGTTGGTATGTTAATTCCCTCTGAAGACATCCAAGAAGATCTAACATTGAAAGCTCTTCCTTTGTAGTTAGTTGATGAAATCTATATCCATCTGTTGTGTCTGGCAACTGCAGATGCCATTCTGGACTGGGCTTGCTCAGGGTGAGGTGTGAAGGAAAGAATGAAGCATTGTGCTTTGCTTTTCTGAGCATCATTAAAATTCAATTTCAAAGTTTTGTTTTAATAATATGAGGGACCAAACCACTGCCACCGATAGCAACTATACCCCCTCCAGTGGCATGGCCACAAATGCACCAGAATAAGCCTTGTATGGGTCTGGAAACCAGACTCTCAGAGTCTGAGGACGGAGCCACCACATTCACTGGCATCAGCACTGAGTGTACCATCAGGAAGCCTGGAAAATTGACGTGCCTCAGCCATTACAGCCAGTGCCCGTACAAACCATCAGGAGTAGTGAGGAAACACCTGCGCTACTCACCACTGCCAGCAACCGTGCATGTCATCAGGGAGCCTGGGGGTTGACTTGCTCTACCCACTGCTTTGGGCATCTACATGAACCATCCAGGATCCTAGGAACAGGTCTGCCCCTTCCATTGCTGCCACTACTGCCACTACCCATGGATATCATCCTGGGGCTTGATTATTGATCCATGCTACTACTACCACTCCTGGTACCCCACATACCACCCAGGGACCAAAGGATCTACCCACCCACCTTTCTTAATACTGCCATAATTGGCATTCAAACAAACTACCTGAAAGCCCAAGGGCTGACACACCTGGCCCTGCCATCACTGCTGCTCACATACGCTGCTTAGGGCACAAGAACTAACCCACCTAGTTTCTCATTCCCAGAAAAGCCTCTCCATAGCTGTCACTAATAGCCACAGCCTACCATTGAATTACTCACAGAATACACTGATACTGATTACAGCTGAAGAACTCATATGGAGACTATATTATTGCTGTGCCCACTCAGAATCAAAGCCAAAGCACCGTACTGAACCAAAATTATGTACATCTATAGAAAATCTTTCTTTATGAAAGCCAATCCATAAAGTTGGAAAAAATGACTATTACAGCAAATGTAGAGATGTCAACATAAGGACAAGATATATGAAAAAGTAAGGAAGCATGATGCCTCCAAAAGAACATAAAAATTCTCTAGTACTAAATACCAATGAGAAGAAAATCTATGAAATGACTGAAAAAGAATTCAAAATTACCATATTAAAAAAACTCAGTGACATACAATACAGATAAATACAGATGAACAAACAGATAAATCAAGAAAATAATAGTCTAAATGAGAAATATGATAAGGAGACATATATCATACAAAAACACCAAACAGAAATCTTGAAACTTAAGAATTCAATACATAAAACTTAAAAATAAAATTGAGAGCTTCAAAAATAGACTAGATCATGTAAAAGAATTTCTAAACTTGAAGGCAGCTCTCTTGAAATAACCCAGTGAGATTAAAATAATAATAATTAAAAAAACCTAAAAGAAAGTTTATCTGACATATGAGACACCATAAGGTAAATAAGATATTAAACTGTAGGAATTTCAGAAGAAGAATTGAGCAAAGGCATGAAAATGTATTTGGTGAAATAATAGCTGAAAACTTCCCAAGTCTTATAGGAAATATAGGTATCCAGATACAGAAAGCTTAGAGATTCCCCAGATAGATACAATGTAAAAAGATCATCTCTAAGGCATATTATGATCAAACTATCAGAAGTCAAAGACAAAGAGACAGTTCTAAAACTACCAAAATACTTGGGTACAAACATTAACTCCAGATGGATTAAAGATTTAAACATAAAACCTAACACCATAAAATCCTAGAAGAAAACCTAGGCAATACAATTTAGGACATAGGCATGGGCAAAGACTTCATGACTAAAACACCACAAGCAATGGAAACAAAAGCAAAAATAGGCAAATGGGATCTAATTAAACCTAAGAGCTTCTGCATAGCAAAAGAAACTATCATTAGAGTGAACAGGTAACCAACAGAATGGGTAAAAATTTTTGTGATCTACCCATCTGGCAAAGGGCTAATAACCAGAATCTTTAAAGAACTTGAACAAATTTACAAGAAAAAAGCAACACCATCAAAGAGTGGGTGAAGGACACAAACAGACACTTCTCAAAAGAAGACATTTATGCAGCCAACAAACATGAAAAAATGATCATCATCATTGATCATTAGAGAAATGCAAATCAAAACCACATTGAGATACCATCTCACATCAGTTAGAAGGTGATCATTAAAAAATCTGGAGACAACAGATGTTGGAGAGGATGTGGAGAAATAGGAACGCTTTTACATTGTTGGTGAGAGTGTAGTTCAACCATTATGGAAATTAGTTCAGTCACTATGGTGATTCCTCAAGGATCTAGAACTAGAAATACCATTTGACCCAGCAATCCCATTATTGTGTATATACCCAAAGGATTATAAATCATTCTGTTTTAAAGACACATGCACATGTATGTTCATTGTGGCACTGTTTACAATAGCAGAGACTTGGAACCAACCCAAATATTCATCAATGATAGACTGGATAAAGAAAATATGGCACATATACACCATGGAATACTATGCAGCTGTAAAAAAGGGTAAGTTCATGTCCTTTGCAGGGACATGGATGAAGCTGGAAACCATCATTCTCAGCAAACTGACACAAGAACAGAAAACCAAACGCCACATGTTCTCACTCATAAGTGGGTGTTGAACAATGAGAGCACATGGACACAATGAAGGGAACATCACACAGTGGGGCTTGTCAGGGGATGGGGAGCTAGGGGAAGGAGATAGCATGGGGTGGAAAGATTGAGGAGGGCTAACATTAGGAGAAATACCTAATACAGAAGACGGAGGGGATGGTTGCAGCAAACCACCATGGCATGTGTATACCTATATAACAAACATGCACAGTCTGCACATGTAGCTCAGAACTTAAAGTGTAATAATATAATAATAAAACAAAGAATCAGGTAAAATGTAAGAGAATACCTTTCAAGCCAACAGCAGCATTCTGAGCAGAAATTTAACAGGCCAGGGGAGAATGGAATGATATATTCAAAGTGTTTAGGGGGGAAAACCCCCTGTTAGCAAAGAATACTATACCTAACAAAGCAATCCTTCAAAAATGAAGGAGAAATAAAGGTTTTCACAGAAAATAAAAAACTAATGGAATTCATCACCACTAGACTGGTCCTACAAGAAATACTTCAAGGACTCCCATATCTAGAAGGAAAATGACATTATGTACCATCATCAATACAAAGGAAATTATAAAACACACTGGTAAAGCAGATACACAAATGATAAAAAGGAAGAAGTAAAACATTACCACTAGTGAAAATGGTCAAACTATAATGATAAACAATAAGAGGAGAAGAATAGAAGAAAGATATACTGGAGTAAATTTTCACCTATTAATAAAAACCTTGAATGTAAATGGGTTAAATTCTCTGCTTAAAAGATGTAACTAACAATAGATAAACAAACATGACCCAATGATATGTTATCTACAAGAAACTCACTTCTTCAGTGAAGACACACATAGAGTGAAAGTGAAGGGTTGGAAAAAGATCTTCCCTTCAAATGGAAGTCAAATGTGAACAGAAGTAGCTGTACTTACATTTGATAAAACAGATTTTAAGTCAAACACTGTAAAAACAGATAAAGAAGGTCATTATATAATGAAAAAGGAATCAATCCAGCAAAAGGACATAACGAATTTAAATATATATGCATGCAACACTGAAGCACCCAGATATATAAATCAGATATTTTTAGATCTAAAGGGACAGATAAAATCTAAATCAATAATTTGGGACTTCAATATCCCACTATGGCATTGGAAAGAACTTCTAGACAGAAAATCAATAAACATTGGTTTTTGAACTGCACTTTAGGCCAAATGGACCTAACAGGCAGTTACAGAACATCTTATGCAACAGCTGCAGAATACACATTCTTCTCATTAGCACATGGAAAATTCTCCAGGATAGACCATGTGTTAGGCCACAAAACAAGTCTCAATAAATTTTTAAAAATTGAAAGAATATCAAGTGTCTTTTTAGACCACAATGGAATAAAACTAGAAATCAATAACAAGTAGAACTTTGAAAACTGTACAAATACGTAAAAATTAAACAACATGGTTCTGAATGAATGATGGATCAATAAAATAATTGGGGAAGCAATAAAAAATTTCAAGAAACAAATGAAAATGGAAACACAACATAACAAAACCTGTGGGATACAGCAAAAGCAGTGATAACAGGGATGTTTATAAGTAATAAACATCTACATCAAAAAAGTAAAAAGATTTCAAATAAATAACCTAATGATGCACCTCAAGGAACTAGAAAAGCCAGAGCAAATGAAATTCAAATCTAGTAGGAGGGATGAAATAATAAAGATCAGAGCAGAACTAACCAAAATAGAGACAAGAAAAAAGAAAACTTGAACAAAACACAATGAGATGGAAACTTCGTTTTTTGAGGAGACAAACAAAAGTGATAAACTGCTCTCTAGACTAACCATTCAACAAAAGGGAAAAGACCAAAATACATAAAACCAGAAATAAAAGGATCATTAGAGACTATTATGAACACTTATACAATAACAAATTAGAAAAACTAAAGAAAATGAATAAATTTCTGGACACATGTAACCTATTATGATTGAACTAAGAATGAATAGAAAACCTGAACAGACCAGTAATGAGTAACAGGAGTGAACTGGCAATACAAAGTCTCCCATCAAAGGAAAGCTTAGGACTGAATGGCT
Source organism: Cheracebus regulus (assembly GCA_963574635.1). Classification (NCBI taxonomy): domain Eukaryota; kingdom Metazoa; phylum Chordata; class Mammalia; order Primates; family Pitheciidae; genus Cheracebus; species Cheracebus regulus. Next base: position 33,385 of record CAUYQU010033167.1, read on the forward strand.
TTACTGCTGAATTCTGCCAAACTTATAAAGAACTAACACCAATTTTTTTCAACCTATTACAAAAAATGAAAGAGGATAGAATTCTTTCTAACTCATTCTACAAGACCAGCATTACTTTCATTATTTGTTTGTTTGTTTTTGAGACAGGATCTGATTCTGTTGCCTGTGCTGGAGTGTGGTGGCACAATCACAGCTTACTGTAGCCTCGACCTCCTGGGCTTAAGTGAGCCTCACACCTCAGCTTCTGAGTACTTGGGACTACAGGTGTGTGCCACAATGCCTAACTATTAAAATTGTTTTTAAAGTATAGGTGGAGGTCTCACTATGTTGGCTAGGTTGATCTCAAACTCCTAGGCTCAAGCAATCCTCCTACATCAGCCTCCCAAAGTGCTGAGATTACAGATGTGGGCCACTGCATTCAGCCCCAGCATTACTTTAGCATCAAAACCAGACAGGGTCACAACAAAATAAAAATCCACAGGCCAGTATCCCTGATGAACATAGATGCAAAATCCTCAACAAATACTGGCAAGCCAAAGTCAACAACAAATCAAAAAATAAAATAAAACACCATAAGTACATGGGATTTCTCTCAGAGATACAAGGATGGTTCAAAATATGTAAGTCAGTAAATGTTATAAATCATATCAACAGAATGAAGGAAAAAAACCCATATGATAATTGCAGCAGATACAGAAAAAGCAGTTGATAAAATTTAACATCCCTTCATGATAAAAATGCTCAATATTCTAGGCATAAAAGAAATATATTTCAACATAGTAATGGCCATCTATAGCAAACCCACAGCTGTCATCATAATGAATGGGAAAATCTGAAAATCTTTCCTGTAGGAAGTGTAACTAGACCAAGATGCCAACATTCACCACTCTTATTCAACATTGTACTGGAACTGTTACCACAGTAATCAGGCAATAAAAATAAATGAAAGATACTCAAATTGGAAAAGAGAAAGTCAAGTTGTCCCTATTTTTTGAGGCAGAGTTTTGCTCTGTTGTCCAGGCTGAAGTAAAGAGGCATGATCATAGCTCACTGAAGCCTGGGCCTCCTGGGCTCAAGCAATCCCCCTGCCTTCACCTCCCAAGTAGTTGGGACTACAGGCATGTACCAACAGGCCTGGCTATTTTTTTTTTAACTTTAATTACAAACAAAGCCTCACTATGTTGCTCAGGCTGATCTCAAACTCCTGAGCTTAAGTAATCTTCCCATCACAGACTCCCACAGTATTGGGATTATAGTCAGGAGCCACCATATTTATCTGATATAACTTTTTATTTAGAAAATCCTAGACTCCACTCTGAAATCTCATGGATTCAGTAAAGTTTCAGGACATAAAAGCAAAACAAAATCAGTAGTGTTTCTATATACCAATAATGAACTAGCTGGAAGGAAAATCAAGAAAGCAATTCTATTTATAATTGCTACAAACAAGCAAACAAAAAACTCTAGGAATAAATTTAACCAAGGAAGTAAAAGACTTCCAGAAGAAAAATTATAAAACACTGATGAAAGAAATTGGAGAGAACACAAAGAAATGAAAAACTTTCTATGCTCTTGAATGGAAAAACTAATATTGTTAAGATGATCATAATACCAAAAGCAATCTACAGATTCATTGCAAGCTATATCAAAATGCCAGTAGCATTTGTCACAGAAATAGAAAAAAAAAAATCCTAAAATGTGTATAGAACCAAAAAAGAACCTAAATAGCTAAAGCAATCCTGAACAGAAAGAACAAAGCTGGATGCACAAACTACCTGACTTTAATATATATTACAATACTAGAATAAACAAAACATCATGCTTTTTTTTTTTTAACTTTAAGTTCTGTGGTACATGTACGGATCTTGCAGGATTGTTACATAGGTATACACATACCATGGTAGATTGCTGCATCCATCCCCCACTATCTTCTACATTAGATATTTCTCCTAATGTTATCCCTCCCCAATCTCTGCACACCCCGCTATCCCTCCCCTAGTCCCCACCCCCCAACAGACCCCAGTGTATGATGTTCCCCTCCCTGTGTCCATGTGTTCTCATTGTTCAACACCCACTTATGAGTGAGAACATGTGGTATTTGGTTTTCTGTTCTTGTGTCAGTTTGCTGAGAATGATGGTTTCCAGCTTCATCCATGTCCCTGCAAAGGACATGAACTTATCCTTTTTTATAGCTGCATAGTATTCCATGGTGTATATGTGCCACATTTTCTTTACCCAGTCTATCATTGATGGGTATTTGGGTTGGTTCCAAGTCTTTGCTATTGTAAACAGTGCCACGATGAACATATGTGTGCATGTGTCTTTATAATAGAACAATTTATAATCCTTTGGGTATATATGCAATAATGGGATTGCTGGATCAAATGGTATTTCTAGTTCTAGATCCTTGAGGAATTGCCACACTGTCTTCCACAATGGTTGAACTAATTTACACTCACACTAACCGTGTAAAAGCATTCCTATTTCTCCATATCCTCTCCAGAATCTGTTGTCTCCAGATTTTTTAATGATTGCCATTTTAACTGATGTGAAATGGTATCTCTATGTGGTTTTGATTTGCGTTTCTCTAATGACCAGTGATGATAAGCATTTTTTCATGTTTGTTGGCTGCATAAATGTCTTTTTTGGGAAGTGTCTTTTCATATCCTTCACCTACTTTTTGATAGGGTTGTTTGTTTTTTTCTTGTATATTTGTTCCAGTTCTTGGTAGATTCTGAATATTAGCCCTTTGTCAGATGGGCAGTTCGCAAAATTTTTTTCCTGTTCTGTTGGTTGCCGGTTCACTCTGATGACTGTTTCTTTTCCTGTGCAGAAGCTGTTAAGTTTAATTAGATCCCATTTGTCTATTTTTGCTTTTGTTTCCATTGCTTTTGGTGTTTTAGTCATGAAGTCCTTGCCTATGTCTATGTCCTAAATGGTACTGCCTATGTTTTCTTGTAGTATTTTTATGGTGTTAGGTCTTGGGTGCCCTCTCTGACCATACCTATTCAACATAGTATTGAAAGTTCTAGCTAGAGCAATCAGGCAAGAAAAACAAATAAAGGGTATTCAATTAGGAAAAAGGGAAATCAAATTGCCTCTATTTGCAGATGACATGATTGTATATTTAGAAGACCCCATTGTGTCAGCCCAAAATCTCCTTCAGATGATAAGCAAATTCAGCAAAGTCTCAGGATACAAAATGTGCAAAAATCAGAAGCATTCATATACATCAATAACAGACAAACAGAGAGCCAAATTATGAGCGAACCCCCATTCACAATTGCTACAAGGGAATAAAATACCTAGGAATCCAACTAACAAAGTTTGTGAAGGACCTCTTCAAGAACTACAAACCACTGTTCAAGGATGTAAGAGAGGACACAAACAGATGGAAAAACATTTCATGCTCATGGTTAGGAAGAATCAATATTGTGAAAACGGCCATACTGTCCAAAGTAGTTTATAGATTCAATGCTGTCCCCATCAAGCTACCAATGACCTTATTCAAAGAACTGGAAAAAACCACCTTAAACTTCATATGGAACTAAAAAGAGCCTGCTTAGCCAAGACAGTCCTAAGCAAAAAGAACAAAGGTGGAGGCATCACGCTACCTGACTTCAAACTATACTACAAGGCTACACTAATCAAAACAGCATGTTACTGGTACCAAAACAGCATATTACTGGTACCAAAACAGATATACAGACCAATGGAACAAAACAGAGGCCTTGGAAGTAATGCCACATATCTATAACCATCTCATCTTTGACAAACCTGACAAAAACATGCAATGGGGAAAGGATTCCCTCTTTAATAAATGGTGTTGTGAAAACTGGCTAGCCATGTGCAGAAAGCTGAAACTGGATCCCTTCCTTACACCTTATATGAAAATTAACTCCAGATGCATCATGCTGTTTTTATAAAAACACATACAGGCTGAGTGTGGAGGCTCATGCCTGTAATCCCAGTACTTTGGGAGGCTGAGGTGGGTAGATCACAAGATCAGGAGTTCAAGACCAGCCTGACCAACGTGGTGAAACCCCATCTCTACTAAAAGTACAAAAATTAACCAGGCATGGGGATGGGTGTCTGTAATTCCAGCTACTCAGCCTCCTGAAAATTGCTTGAACTCGGGAGGTGGACGTTGCAGTGAGCAGTGAGCTGAGATCGAGCCACTGCCCTCCAGCCTAGGAGACAGAGTGAAACTCTGTCTCAAAAAAACCAAAAAAACAAAAACATACCACAACAAAACACATAGGCCATTCACAGTGGCTCATGCCTATAATCCCAGTAGTTTGAGAGGCTAAGGCAGGCAGATCACTTAAGCCCAGGAGCTCGAGACCAGCCTGGATAACATAGCAAATCCGTCTCTACAAAAAAAAAAAAAAAAAAAATAGCCAGGCACAGTGGCACACACCTGTAGTTCTAGCTACTTGTTGGGGAGCCAAGGCAGGAAGATCGCTTGAGTGTGGGAGGGTGAGGTTGCTGTAAGTCATGATCGCATCACTGTACTTTGGCCTGTGTGACAGAGTGAGAACCTGTCTCAAAAATAAAACAGAACAAAAAAACAGACACATAGACCAATGCAAGAGAAAATTAAGAAATGCAAGAGAAAATTAAGAAAAAATTAAGAGACCCAGAGATAAACCCGTATATTTACCACCAACTGATTTTTTGACAAAGGTGTCAAGAACTGGGGAAGGACACCCTCTTTAAAAAATGGTGAGAAATTGGATATCCATATGTAGAACAATGAGCCAGAGCCCATCTCTCATCATGTACACAAATCAACTCAAATTGGATTAAACACTTAAATATAAGACCTGAAATTTTAATACTACTAGAGGAACACATAGAAAAAATACTCCAAGCCATTGGTCTAGAAAAACACTTTGTGAGTAAGATCTTGGAAGCACAGTTAACAAAATCAAAAAATAGACAAATAGGATTATGTTAAAGTAAAAAGCTTCTACATATCAAAGGAAATAATCCATGGAGTGAAGAGACAACCTCTTGAATGGGACAAAGCATTTGCAGAGTAGTCATTTGATAAGGGATTAATATCTAGAAAACACAAGAAACTCAAGAACGAACAAAATAAAACAAACTACACAAAATAATTCCATTAAAAAGTGGGCAAAGGATCTAAATAGACATTTCTCAAAAAAATATGTATATATATATATATACATGTGACCAACAGGCATATGAAAAATGCTCAATATTACTAATTACCAAGGAAATGCAAATTAAATTTGCAATGAAATATTATCTTACCCTAGTTAAAATGGCTATTAGCAAAGAAACAAACAAAGAAAAAATTCAGACAAGGATGTGGACAAAAGAGAACTTTCATACATTGTTCATGGCAATGTGAATTAGTACAGCCATTATGAAAAACAATATAGAAATTTCTTAAAGAACTAAGAATGGAACTACATAGATTCCAGCAATCCCACTATTGGGTATTTATTCCATGAAAACGAAATCAGTATATAAAGAGACCCATGCAGCCTCATGTTTATTGCTCATTGTTCACAATAGCCAAGATACGGAATCAACCTTGGTGTCCATCAGTGGATGAACGGATAAAGAAAATGTGGTATATTTACACAATGTAATACTATTAGCCATAAAAAAAGAATGAAATCCTGTTATTTGCAGCAACATGAATGGAGCTGGAGGTCATTATGTTTGGTAAAATAAGCCAGGCACAGAAACAAAAATATCACATATTTTCACTCATATGTGGAAGTTAAAATAATTCATCTCATGGAGGTGAAGAGTAGGATGATGCACCAGAAGATGGGAAGAGTAGATGGGGGGATGAAGAGAAGCTGGGTGCAAACATACAATTAGGTGGAAAAAGTAAGTTCTGGTACTTTATAGCATAATAGGGTGATTATCGTGAATAATAATTTCATGTTTATTTCAAAATGGCTAGAAGATTTGAAAAATTCCCATCACATAGAGATGATACATGTTCGAGGTTATGGATATCCTTTATACCCTGATTTGATCATTGCATGTTGTATGTGAATATGTACAATTATCATGTATCAATTAAAAATAAAAAATCATAAAGAACCTGAAAAAGATGCAACAACATAGCTCATTTGAATCAGCTTATCCTGGGCAGGTCTATCCTGAAGAAGTTGCCTCTAGATATAGCAATGCTGGACCTCTCAGTAGCCTCCCATCATAGTTAGGGTTTTTACTTTTTAGCATGACTGTCTTCCTGCTTTTTCAAGTGCTTTAATGATCAGTGATTACCTGTTGAGAATGCCATGGGTATCTATAGTTCTAATGTGTGAAAAATACTTTAAGGGTTTTATGAATCAGAACAGTGGGGTTTTAAATTTGTTTTTAAAAGACATTAAAGGGTTTCTATATAGAATTTATATTTCTTTAAAGGCAATGTGTTTTTGCCACCAGTACTTCTGGTATAAACTGCCAATGATTTTTGAAGACTAAATTTCCCTTTTAATAAGGTCTTCTTTAGAGGAAATTAGAAGAATTGTAATTTGTTTGTTAACTTTTTGCTTTCATCAATATATGTTTAGAACCATATAGAATGGTGATGTGTTATTGAATATCATTATGTACTAAGTAACATTAGTATTTTCTTCTTCATCATAGTAGCTTAGCCAAATTTTTGTGTTGGGGTGTGTGTATGTGTGTGTGTGTGTGCATGTGTGTGTATGTATATATTTGTGTGAGTGTGAGTATATATGCATATTAACACATATATATAAACACAAATGTATATATGTATGCACAATGAATATATGTGGAATTTTTTTACATTGCTATAGTTATGTTTTCGAAAGAATATTTTGGACAGCCTGTCTTAGGGTCTACTAGATAGTACTTCAAAAGGTTCTTTGAGCTTTTATAGCATTAAAAAATATTAGTCAGAATATAATTGAATAAAGATATTCATGCTAAGCTGTGTTTCATGAATATTTCTACAAAGGAGGAGTAATGAACACTGAATCTTTTATAGCAGAGTAGCATTGTTGTTGGTGTTCGGTGGGTGGGAAACTTGCTAAGGAAGAATTGTGAATCATGATAGATAAAAGGATGTGGGCAAGAATCCCCATATTTATTTTTTATCAGCCACACTGTATCGATTTCTTAATTTATTAAAAATATTTATTAAGTACCTCCTATGTTTGAAGCACAGTGCCTTCTTGTCAGCAAAAACCACTCTCACCTCTTCCTTCATAAACTTGATGTAATTTTTGGCTAAGTCACCTCCTACCCTTTCTATTCAATTCTCCTCTTTCTCATTTTGTTAATGTTGACAGTACTGCTCTTATTGTTTCACTCTACATTCTCCATGATGGTAATTAAGAAATTATGCAAAATATCTTTGTGCAGTGGTGGAAGAAGAGATATTTAAATCTCTTTCCAGGCCCTCTGGAAGTTAGGTAGGCTGCATAGAAGGTGGACCTGACAAATAGCAGTATATCCTTATAGATCTCTCGTTGCAGATTGACTGTGAAATGAGATATAGTGGCAAGAACATTGACTTGGAAATCAGGATTCCTGAGCTACAGAATTCACTATGTGGTCCTGAACAAGTCTGTACTATTTTCCAGCCTCACTTGCCTCCTCTATAATACCTCTATCTACCTAAAAAAGGTTTAGGTGTATGGTCATAGGGTCCCATTAATTGTAAAATTAGTTATATTATTTCAAGAATAGTGTATCGGGGATTGAATATCTGTTAGCTACTCATCTGGTAGATAAATAGCTTATTTAAATTTATTTGAAAAATGTGAATTAATAGGATCAGATAAGACTCCCTAAGACTGTTTGTTGAATTCATTTACAAAGAATCCTGAAGGCTGGGCACACTGACTCACACCTGTAATCCCAACACTTTGGGAGGCCAAGGCAAGTGGATCACAAGGTCAGGAGTTCAAGACCAACCTGACCAACATGGTGAAACCCCATGTCTACTAAAACTACACACAAAAAAATTAGCCAGGCATGGTGGTACATGCCTGTAATCCAAACTACTCAGGAGGCTGAGGCAGGAGAATCACTTGAACCCAGGAGGTGGAGGTTGCAGTGAGCCAAGATTGCGCCATTGCACTCCAGCCTGTATAACGAGCAAAACTCCCTCTCAAAAAAAAATAATAATAATAATCCTGGAATTACCAGGAAGTATAAGTATTCAAAATACTGAGACTCGTTAGTAGACTATTGTACATTTTAAAAATCAAAGAAAATTATATAATCATCCACTTTATCATATATCAGTATTATTTATTGTTATGTATAAGAAGCAAACATTCCAGGAGTCATTTCAGTTCACTTCCTTCTTTTAAATTTCTCAAAAGATGTGGAGAACTACATGTCAATTTATTTTAGAAAACAACTATTTATTGTTATTTATAGCCTCCTTTACTTTCTATGAAGTCACACTTCTGGCTCTCTCTTCTCTAGAATAATCTTTTCTTTCATTGTATCTGCCAATTTGAAGGATTTTCAGTGAAACTAAAGGATCTAAAATGAATGTTCTGAGTAATTGTTACCCAGTGAACTTCACTGTATCACAGGGCATAAAACAGAAATACGATCTCTTTAATCTTGATTCTATTTTATACATGTTCCATAACTTTTTCCATCAATACAACCAAGCAGCTGAAAGTTAGAAAACTGTGTTGCTTGTCTTCAAATCCCTTTGCACTTAGGCAGTGGGTGTGAAACAGAAATGCAAGAAACAGAACATGTGTGATATATGAATCAAAGTGTAGATGCTATTTGGTGTGAAACAATGTGATCCTTGTGGCTCCTGTTAATGTATCGTTTGCCAAATGTCTGAAGAGGACAGAGTTTTCACAGAGTTTTCAATGGCAAAAACAGTCTCCTGGAAATAAACCCTTTATTCAGTCCCTCACATGAAACTTTACTGGATGAAAACAAAGGAGTATCTTTATCTTACCAACCTAAAGTAGGTGTCTGTAATTGGATACACAACAAACACATGGAAATGAATTTGTTCATACAATTACCTGTTTTTCTGCAAAACTAGCTTCTCTCCATTTTGGTTGAAATTCTTAACAAGTAAAGGTGTTACATGTAGCACATGGGAATAGAAATAAATATGGCTAAGGCACATTTTCTAAAGGTTGTAACTTAATTGGTTTGCCTGACCTTGTGCCCTAATGATTACAGCAATTAGGTAAATGTACACATCCCAGACATTTGAATGTAAAGAGCTGGAAATAATCTTTAATTCAGAACTTTATAAAGGAATATGCATAATTGATGAGAATGCAGTCAGAAATAATACAGATTTCTATTCAGTTAACCTAGACATTATTATACAACAACTCACAGAGGAAATACTGCACATCTTAAACTATTTTATTCAGGAATTGGCTAAAATGGATATGGGTAAGAGGGTATGGATGAGAGAATTGTACATTCTGAACAATCACAGGTATTTTTGATATTTTTCTGTGTGTCCTAACTTCTTATCTCATGTGTTTGTGTGCCTAATTGTTTCTTTGTTTCAGTGACCTTCTATCTGCAGAAAATTCTTTGTCTTAACTATTATAATGGCTCTAGGATGTCTACATATTTATTAGTATCGTTACCAAGAAAGTTTTTTTTTTCCTCAGTAAGCACTGCAGAATATTACGAGTCATTTACTACTCCAGCTTTGACTTTGCTGTGTGTTTGGTACTATGGGCCAACATTCTAACCAGAGTATCATGTCCTGTGGTCACCTAGCTCTGTGCTGACTGGAAAGGGTAAGGCATTAGCATGTCCTACTCTTTATAATTAGCTCCAGAGTTGAAAAATGCATCTTCCTTTGGAGGACACTTAAGACACACACTATGAAATTCAGTTTAACAAGCCCTGTCAATTCCCCCACATTGAATGCCCCACCTAAATGATTTCAGAAATGTTACTACATAACAATTTCATCACTTCTGGTACCTCACACTTCCCTATAGCCAGGCCTATGAACTACCAAATCTAGACCCGTTTACATCAATTTTGCATTTACTGTTTCACTTTCTTTTTCTGTGGATGGTTTGCCTGTGTTTCCTCTAAGTATATCCTCAGCTGTTTGATGGAGTCTTCTTTTCAGTTTCCCCTCCATTGCTTTCTGTATCCACAGGCTGGTTGCAGAGTAGGCCAGTGGTGGAAACTCTGCTGGGTTGTTTTTTTCCTTCTTCAACTTATAGATAATTTGAACTTGGGGTGTTGCTTATCTAATGCTGAAGTCATGGGTCTTGTGTGGATTAATTCTTATCTAGATATTTTTGGGTGGGGGGAGGATGATGAGAAGATTTGAAAATGGTCACCATTGTTCTCCAAATCTCCAAGGTTTGTTTTCTAATAAAGATATTATACCAACCTGTATATATTATTGAGGGCTACATGATAGATAATAGATGTAAAGGTTCAAGCACTCCTTGTAGAACATTGTTTATTAGATAACAAATTATTAGTTTTCTTCTATCTGATAAGAGACTTCTTGAAAACCAATTGATGTAATACATGGGACATATATGACATGTAAACTGAATTGACTTAATAACTGGCACCTGTCATTATTACCTATAATAATAATAACAGATATTCTCTGCTTTCCACTCTGGACAAGTCCAAGCCCTAATTCTTATTTATAGAGTGAGATGCTGTTCTTGTTACTGGTGGAAGGTTTCCAAGTCCTTGGTGCTTTGAACAAAGAACTGGACAAAGCGCACAAAACCAGGAAATAATGAAGCAACAAAAGCAGATATTTACTGAAAACAAAAGCACACTCCACAGAGTGGGAGTGGGCCCAAGCAAGTGGCTCAAGGGCTGCTTACAGAATTGTCCGGGGTGTAAATACCCTCTAGAGGTTTCCCATTGGTTACTTGGTGTACACCTTGTGCAAAAGAAGGTGTTTCCTGCCATAGCTGAAATGAAGTTACGAAGTCATTTAATTGGTTGTAGGAAGTTGGGGTTTTCCCATTTGGTTTAGTTCTAGAAAGTCCTTAAGGTTCCCTGCTGCCAGACCCCGTTCTTCTGCCTCATTCTATTAGGGCTTTCAAAATATATTTTGAAAAGATACAGTAACACATGTAGAGATTGTGTATGATTGGGATATGCTGTATCTTTTTGTAAGTGTCAGAAGAGTCTTTGGCTGTTAGAATGCCACAGACTTTTAACTTCAGCTTTACTTCTGAGTTGCAATGCACATTGGAAGGTATATATTTTTGTAAGCTTTCTTGAATTATATTTTGGAACAATGTTATGTAAAACATGAGGAAAGAAACAGAAAAATAATTAATCAGGTCTTTCTTTTGTCATCCTGAGAATAGGAATTTATAGTAACTGATGGCTATCCTTTTTACAGACTTAAAATGCTATGACTCTAACATGACAAAATATTCATTTCAATAATCTGATTTCTTGGTGGCTTTAAATACAGTGGAAAAGTGAGAAGATTTAAAAGAGAAAGATGGATTACGTTTCATTTTCTTGTGTCTAATCTATTAAAATCTTATGCTAAATGAAGAGCAGATTTTTAAAAACTGCTCCAGTTACCTTGACTTTCTTTCTGTAAGTATGGTTTTATTACAAGAGCTTCTAGCCCTCAATTAAATTTTATTATGGTAATATATCTTGTTATATAATCACAAAATAAATTAATGTATTTATTATAGATTATAACAGGAAATACAATATTAATAAATTACATTAAAACATTTATGGTAATATAGTATATAAAAATATATCGGTAATTTTTAATGTATTTTAAATATTTAAGATGATAAATATAATATTTTTCATTATGGATCGTTTTCATTGTAATGAGCTGTATGCATATCAATACTCTCCATGTAACTTGCCTTCTTTGAGGATACAATTGTGTCTGTATGTTCCCGTTCAGTATTCTGCACATAATAGATAAGCAGTGACCAAGAAGGCTGAGTCTTCTCCATGGAATTATCTTTGGATGTATTCTTTTTCCAAGGAATATCTCCCAGGAATATTTACTCTTCTGCCCTAAATATTTTTGAATTAATACTATATATATGATGCTATATATATTTCCCCTTCCTGTGCTTTCATTGTCACAGCTATTTATAGATATGTAGCTATTTATAGATACACAGATGCCTATTCACTACTATAAAGGCTAACATCAAGTACTTATCGAGCATATAGATATATGCTCATTATTGTAAATAAATAAACATTGAGTTTATTGAATAAAATGGCAAATCAGAATTGTCTAATCCTGCTCATCTCTGACATTAGTTTTATACTGTTTTATTATTTCCTATCATTTATATTCCTCAACCTCCGCTAAGCTTAACATTTATTTGTGGAATTATTTCCTGGGGTGTATATTTTCTTTTAAGTTTCCAGTCACTGCAGAATTACAGGAATGCTAGAAAATTAACGGTTTGATTATTTTGGTGCCTGATCATCTTAAGAAATGATTTTGTGTTCCAAAACCAAGTTTGGCCGAGAGTAGGCTTATTTGGAATCTTGAGAATTCCCACAAAGAGACCGTTGCTGGAAAATGATGTAGAATGAAGAGTAGAGGTGCTGGACCAAGAAGATGCCTTGTTTCCAAAGAGAGAAACAGACTCCAAACAGTGGCTGTCCAGGGAGAGTTGTTGATGGTCTCCGTGTCAAAGTTCTCATTCTTACTCTACATTGACAGGGAGCTGGCACGCACCATAGCTATGTCAGGAAATGTGTTTTTAACATTTGAGAGGTGAGAAGAGAGCCAGGAAGGAGACTTTGGGACCTTTTAAATGATTACACAACTTAAACCAGATATTTACTCTATAGAAATAGCCATATTGAGTTCACAGTATGAAAATCTGGCATCACTGATTTGTAATTCTCTAAAGAGCCTACATTTCATGTTGTTTTATCCAGCAACAATAATGTGCTTTGCTTGCATTTAGCAATATGCACTAGATAGTTAATGGAATTAAGTAACTGGGGCTTTATGTTCTGATAAAGCCTTTAATAATTATAAAAAGCATCATAATTATTTTTTCAGTAAAGGATATCTGTTTATTTTCTTCTCTTAAACTCATGGGTTGGAAACTTTGTATTTTTATTTATTTACTTGTTTTAGAGATGGGGTCTTGATATATTGCCCAGGCTATGCTTGAACTCTTGGTTTTAAGCTATCCTGCCACAGCTTTTGGAGCAACGGGGACTACAACTGCATGCCACCATGCCCTGCTAATAATTGCTTTTTTGGAAATAATTTTTACTTTCTTTTTGGTAGTATTTGACCAGTGCAAAGACAACTTATGCATTTATCTCATTCTTTCTAGAATCAACACCATTTGGGAAAAAACAGTAATAGTTTTTTGTTTGTTTTTGAGATGGAATCTTGCTCTGTCACCCAGGCTAGAGTGCAGTGGCACAATCTCAGCTCACTGCAACCTCCACCTCCTGGATGCAAGCAATTCTCTGACTCAGCCTCCTGAGCAGCTGGGATTACAGGTGCCCGCCATCATGCCTGGCTAATTTTTGTATTTTTAGTAGAGATGGGGTTTCACCATCTTGGCCAGGCTGGTCTTGAACTCCTGATCTTGTGATTCATCTGCCTCAGCCTCCCAAAGTGCTGGGATTACAGGCGTGAGCCACCATGCCCTGTCAATAGTATTGAATTTTAGTACTATTGAGATGGAGTGTTATTTCAAATTTAGTTTATAAGTACTGTAAAAGTTAAATTGCTTCAGAATTAGAACTACCTATTACACATTTGCTTTTCTGCAGTTACTTTTGCTTCTGAGTGAAGGGAGATGGGCTTAGTGGAAGTAATTCCTTTCACTCTCTCTTCATGTTCTGCTCTGGAAATAAACAAGAACAGTGTGATAATTCAAAGAAAGCATTTTGTCAAAAAGGCTGCTTCCTGCTCTACTCCATATGGGACTCCAAAGATAGTGTTCACAATTTTGGTTGGTCACAACAGGCTGGGAAACTCCTTTCTTACAACTCAGAAAGGCAACACATGATAGAAGATTTTATAAATTTGGCAAAAGACTGGTTAAAATGAACTGAATTCGTCCTATGTACTTTCCTAAACAGCCAAATTCGGGTTTTAAGTTAAAAACAAAACAGAACGAAAGAGCAAAGAGTATGGTGTTTACTACCTGCTCACACACTAAAATATCAGTGGAGCACATGGTCACTGAATGTCTCTTCTGGTCATCATCACATCATCATGATTTTGGGTCTTCACTTCCATGATTTGTATCTGGCCCACACATCTCACAGACACACATCCTACTGATCACTTCCTTGAACCCAATCCCATATTCTCATTGCAGAGAGCTTTGTTTATGTCTGCAATTGCTTAAATGCCATCTGTGAAGCATCGAGCTGTTGTGCCTGTATTTCCACTGGCTTCAGTTATTTCTCTTCCTATTTTCGATGGCACAAATACGTGCAATTTTTGGAAACAGATGTTTTTTCAATGTGAATTATTCTGCTAACACTTAGTAAAAATCCGTCTGCTACAGAAGGCCTTCTGCATCAGGGGTAAGTAGGATTTTATTGACTTCTCTCAGTTTAGGCAGAGAAAAGTTACACAAAAAACTTAATTTGTATGTTACCTGGAAGACAATTCTTCTCTTAGACTTCTTAACAGTTTTTTTGCTTCTCAGAATATCTTCTGCCTCTAACTATCAAATCTACTGAACCACAAGTAGAGGGGATTAAAATTGTTTTAATTTCTTTCTACACAGAGGTTTTGCTAATATGATGGGATGTGTGTGTATCTGTCTGTCATTACTAACTGCTTCAGTTTCCTAAATTATTGTTTACCTAAAGTCTAACAGATAAAATATCAGCTTTTTTGTACCCTAGATATGTTGTTGGTGACATATAGGGAAAATGACTTAATATAAAAAGCGCATAGGACAGTGTATGACACAAAATAAATGACATGTAATTGTCAGGTGTTATTGTTATTGCTATTTTTACTCTCTTTGAGACTACAGTGGTGCTACTGATGTAGAGAACATGGATTTTTCCCTAAAACTGTCTTGGCATAGAAGAACTCAGAAAAGTAATTAGTGCTACCTGTGCCAAAACACCAACTTGCCAATTATGACTCTGTACAATCATAAAAACTTCTACTTAATATTTTTTTTCTATATAATTGTTCCAAGTACCCTGCCATTTTTCTTCACAGGAACTTTCTCATTGAGGCCTTTTAGATGTGGTTTGTGCCTCTCAAGGTTTAGAAGTGGTAGTAGAAGGAATATATGCTTGTTTTAGGTCACTGCTCTATCCATTAGAAAAGAAGGTAATATTTCAAGTGGTTACAGCAGATAAAGCAACAATGACACAAATGGGTTGATGTGAAGGTTTTATTTAAGTCACTGGCAACTTGAAAGGTTTATTGGTGACTTAACTAATACAGGCGGGGCTTCAGAGTCTGAGGCTGTAAGGACTGCCGCCAGCTTATGCTTTGTATCAATCACTTCACCTTTGTTTTTTTCCCTTAAAAATAAAAGATGATTACTAACCCAAACCAATAAGAGAAAGGAATGGTCAGTTATGTAGGGATTTTGGGTATTGAGATTCTCAGAGAACATATTCTTTACTACATTGTCTCTATAGTATTTGAAAAATGTTAATCTTTTCCTTTTCCTCCCAAGTTCTGGACTGTGTTATGTTGGAGCCCATCAATTACAACCCTCCATCTTCCAAAAAAATGTTTCAAAATGAATATTATGAGGTGACAAGGTAATGAAAGCAGATCAAGTCTGCTGCTGGTCAGAGTTTTTTTCTTTTTTGTAAGTTAGCTCTGTTTTGGTTTTGATTAGACTTTAATAATTTCCTTTAAAATTATACAAAGAGTAATAAATAGCTGATATTTATGTGGCATTTTATTGTTTCGCAAATGCTGGCACATGTTATCTCACTTAAACATCATAACAACTTTATATGAAATTGCCTGAAGAATTCAGATTTCAGAGCTATTAAAAGGCTTGCCCAAGGACACACAACTTTAGGTAAGAAGGGGAACCAAAACTTAAGACTTTCCAGCTTCAAATCCCATCCTCTTTCCAGTATCCATTACAGCCTCATCAAAGAGAAAATAATCATTATTCCCCAGAGTTGCATCAGATGAACATTATGATCAACATGTACTATAGTGCCTGTGTTAAAAACCTATATGGTGAAATTAATGATAAAATGAGTGGTTTGATTACCGGAGGCAATCCTCCTAACCACCTTTAATCCTAGTTTTGCAAATCTCACACCTTTCTGTTGATCTTTAACAGGCAAACACTCTTCTTAATTTACTTGAGCACTTTTTTGGGCAATATGCTCTCATGCATGAAAAAAAACTGCATTTCTGGTTTTTAAAAACGTCTAGAATTGATATTTCTTACATGATGTTCTCATGTATCACAGAACAAATTCTCAAACATATTTTGACAAAGAAATGGAGGAGTGATTTGAATTATAATGCTGCTGGCAAAACTGCAGGCATCAATGGTAATTACGTCCAATTTGACATGTTTATCATTTAGTACAAACAGTGTTATCTGATCCACTTTCCTTAGTTCTATTTTACTGTACTTCACCTCTTCAGTCTATTTGCTGGTATTGATTATTAAACACTTAGCTCTTTAAATTAAGGAAATTCTCCATAGCTATCTCATGTTTCAAACGTTTGCTTATGAATTTGGCTCATATATTGTTTCTATGCGCTCTATTAATAGAGATAAAATGGCTGCCACAAAGTCATGTTTGTTCTGTGTTGGACGCTTGTTCTCTTTTATCTTCCTTTAGCCTTTTAAATTGTAAAACTGCCATGATAACATTAAATGAATTATGGAAAACACATACATTTCATTCCTGCCACCCTCATGCAACAGATTTTCCTTCCCGGTTTGACCTTACATTTCCTTATACTTTTCAGGGCTCTGAATGAACAGCCAGGTCTGACTTAGACCCTGTCAGACTGTCCTTTGCACTGCATTCTAACTGGCTATTCACTTATTGATCTCCTCTACACAGCAAACTCTTGTAAGGAAAAGGGTTTTATTTTGCTAGAATGTTTACCCCAGCTTATAGAAAAGTGTGTGGCACATACAAGTTATTCATTAAGTGTTTGGTGAATAAATGAATGAGTGTCAAATCGAGTGCATCCAGACAGCAGCTCTGTTCTGCCGTTTCCTGGCTGTCTTCCTCTGGCGTGATGCTCACTGAGTCTCCAAGAGTTAATTAGACCCTGCGTTTGAAAGTTTTAGTACTATAATCTTCAAAATACGATTATGCTAATTATCACAAATTTTTATTCTGTATTTTTTACTTCCCATGAATATGCCATAAATACATTTTTGCTTTAGTTCGGGTCTGGATTATTGCAAAAGCAACGTAACTAGCCTCCGTGCTTCAATTCCTACTTTTTATTCCACACTTCATCCAGACAAACCATTGAAAACATAAAGTAGGATGTCAGTTTTTCACTTCAGACCCTGCAACAGAGACTTGTCAGTCTTACTCACTACCACATCCTCAACTCCCAGCCCAGTGCCTTTTGACTGTGCAAATATGCCTTTGGTAGGCTTTATTCAACATCTGGAGGCCTCTTGGGGAGGGCATAGAGGAATCTTCATCACATGCCTCCTCCTATTTCCCCAGACTCCAGTTTGATTCCAGCCGGCCTTGGACATCTATCCAGGACTTTAACCATAAATATCAATCAGGAATTCCTCAAACAGGCTATGCTCTTTCACACCCCAGTACCTTTGCATATACTTTCCTATTCCTCAACTGCAGGCTGCCTCCCTATTCCACTGGAGCACTCAGTGTTTATTTCTGAAAACAGCTTCACATTAGACTTCTTCTCAAAGCACTTTGCTTTCCTGTCTCTGGGCAGAAGTTTCCCATCGTTTGAGCTCCCAAAGCCCATTGCATGTAAGCATATCTGCACAGTACACAGATAGCCCATAATAATTGACTGAATGTGTTTTTGTGAACTAGTTGATGTGTCTTTGTATATAGCCTGAAATATATAGCCTGTGTGGTTCCTGAACCTAATGTAGCACTTAGTATTCTATAAGACTCCAGTGAATGTTTCTGGAATTAATTATTCTACAACCTTTATAACTATGATTTTTTGCAGTAGGATATTCTACCACATTTCTCCAGTAGAATTTACTTCATCATTCTCTTACTGTGGAAGATTTGGAGATTTCCAATCATTTTGCATGTAGATTCTTATTTCAGTTGAACTTTTCAAGTAGTATAAATTCTCAGGAAATGTAAATATTCTAAAATAAAATTTCTAATAATGCCCTATAATTTTTAGCTTAAATTAGAATTAAAAATAGTACCCTAGCGAGGCTATTTGCAGGCAGGTGTTTGTATACTAGGGAAGTAATAACTGTCTAAAACACGTTACCTAATTTGTGTGCATATGTAACTTTATATCACAAGTGTGTAAAGCAGGAAGCTAAGTAGCAAAATGGGTAAATAGCATGACTAGGCAATTAACAGAAAGGGAACTAGGCATGCCTTTCAAGTATATAAAGAGAAACTCCAACTCACTAGTAGTGGAAGAGATACAAACTAAAATATCAATAAGGCAGCATTTACTTTAATAACAGTGGCAAAAATTAAGGAAAATGGTTAATATCAAGTGATGGGAAAGACATGGAAAGACATACTTTTTTTTTTTTTTTTGCATTGCTAGTGAAATTAGAGACCATGCAGTCATTCTGGAAAGAAATCTTACAGTACTTAGCAAAATTAATCCTATTTCTTACTGTATTGTTTGTGGTATCAGGGAGATAAAGGCAGCCTACATGTTCACTGCAAACAAACTGGATCAGAAATGTAGTGGATGCAACTTCTGGAGTACAATGCAGCAGTTAGAAGCAAAAGAATTGATGGACATACAACAATGTATGCAAATCATAAACATAATATTTGAGAAAAAAGTAAATAAAATACAACATATACTTTCTAATATACCATTTTCTTTCTTATGCATTCATGGCAATGAGATGATAGGATTACAGTTTTGTCTTGTTCTGTTAGCAAAGTGTAATTATCTATAGTAATGTTTCCGAGTTGTATAACATATTCCAAAGCTATAGCTATTTCTTAGGAAACTAGATATTAAAATGCATTTATTAAGCAAAGGCAGATTTCTTTCCCCTACAGTGTATGAATGTGAGAAAAAAATTTCACAAAAGAAGATTGCTATTCTTAAAGTTAGATTTGTTGGATTGCTTTCTATTTTAAGCTTTTTTTTTATTGTTCTCTGGGAAGGGGATGGAGGTTAAAAGATTAAGAAGAAGTAATTATAAAGTTTTTTAAATTCTTGATTTATTTAAGAACTCAAGAGATCAATTCTTTTCTCTTTCCTGGTATTTTTATATGGACTACTTCGTTGAGTGTTTTTAACTTTCTGTTAAAATTGAAAGAAAATTAGCAGAGATGTTAAACTAACTCTGCTTTTTTAAAACCATAGTGATGCTCTAGGTGGCAAAGGCAGGGCATAGAGTGGAGGATACTTCAAAGTAGAGAAGCTGACACCTGTACGATTGTGTTGACAAATCTATATGTTTAAATAGGACTCACTGTTTCTGCCCTCTATGTTTCTCTAATTAGAATCTAACAGTTATCTTCAACTAGATATTTCATTTACTCTTAGATGCATTTGAGATTATTGAGTCCTGTGAACTCTTTCTTCTAAATATCTTTATAATCCATCTCCTCTAGTTCGCCATAACTCTTCTATGTAATTTCTTTGTTTAATGCAACAGCCTTGCTCTTTTATCATCTCTTCCCACTGCAAGTCATCTCTCCAGTTATCCGTTACATATAGCCACTGTCTTGAAAGTGACAGATGAGAAAATTACATAAAAATGACGTTTATTGATACCCAAAGGGAGCTGGAAAAGGACCGAAATATAAGAAGTTACACAAGTAACTTCTTACTTTCAAGTAAGACATTTGAAAGTGTCTTAAAGAGAGTGTTCCTGTTACCTTCAGGAATCCAGAATTTTTAGGATGGCATTCAAGGCCCTTTGCAAAATAATCTCATGCTCACTTTCTCATTCCATCTTCCAGCATATTTCCTCCACACTGCTCCCTGTGCTGCTGCATGAAATATGTTTAACACTAAACAAAAATGATCCTTGCTTTATGCAACTGCTTCTGGAAAAGTGAGACTCATCCTATGTGTTTCCACTATGCTCTCTTAATATATCTATAGCAGCGCATATCCCAGCAAGTTTTATATATTGAGGTAGGAGCTCATCTTCCAAGAGCCCTTGAAAAGTTTGACAGGGCGAATGCAAGTAGTTAATATGTGTTTCTTTAGAAAAGAAATAGAATAGCAATCTCGTTTTTCAAATTTAAAAGAGAAAATTACTAAGTAATATAAATCTTCCTTTGAGCTGGGATCTACTGGGATCTCTCTCTCTCTCTCTCTCTCTCTCTGTCTCTTCTCTCTCTCTCTATCTGTCATCTAATTGTCTATCCTCATTTTGTTTTTGAATCAGTTTCTTCTTTTTAAAAAGGATTAGAATAGATGGTGGAGGGAACTATTTAAAATATTTTCCTCCTCTCTTTCCCCATATGTAATATACCAACCAATTCTAGAGATGTGTCTATGTCCAAAGCTTAAAGTCATTGTATTTATAATGAAGAATTCTATTATTTGTTCCATGGGTCTTTCACCTTAAAATGTATTCTATTATAGCAATATTGGCCCTAGGACTTCTAAAGTCATCTAACTGTAGATATAGAGAATGGGAGTCAGGTGTTTGAAAGTTCCACTGAGATCTTTTTAAAATACTGTGCTAGTGTTACTTTATAATAACTTAGATTCAAAACACAAATGAAAGCATAAAGACATGAACTTACTATGATTTTGAAGTATAAACAAATTAGGAATCAAACCAGGAACTTCTTATATTTTGGTCCTTTTCTAGTTCCCTTTGGGTATAAATAAGACATCATTTTTATGTAATTTGGAAATTTCTCTCTAACCTTAATGGGGGAGAATTTTTTCTATCATTTGTTTAGATGAAAAGACAAAACTGGTAAATTTAGAATTCCTTTGTAGAAAGTCTCTGTAAATGAAACTAATGAATCTTGATTCAATAAACCTGCATGAATATGTATTTGGTCATAGTTGAATGATCTAAGTACTCTGAAGTCAGATGTGCTTTCAAAATACTCCCATAAATGTAAATTCTTAATTATGATCATTTTAAGGGCATTTATCTGTCTCCTGGTGGTTGTTGCTACTCTGGCCCCTTTTATATGTTCTGGACAGAGAAGAAAATACAATGCATGCATTCCTGTGGTTGCTATAGTAATGGAAAAAACTGCAGCTGTGATTGTAGACTTGAAGAAAAAGACTGAGGTCATTTCAGCCCTGGAGACTTAGTAAATATTAATTGTGAAGAAGAAAGCTCTTGTTCTCATTCTTTAATAGTTTTTTTTTTATAAGAGCCAGAAGTCATTATATTGAGATAAATTGTTACTGCCCCTTAATTGCATTCCAAAGGTAGATTGAAACGTTAACTAAAATTCTACACAGTAGGATTTTGCATTCAATTTAATGAATTTCTGGCCAGAGCTGATATTCTAAGATGTAGAAGAAAAATCTGTGATTTGATAAAAATAAAAATAAAAATAAAAATGTTGTAGTTTCCCTTATAGAGCAAAGAGCTACAGTTTTAGGTGTTTCTAGATTAAATATTTTACTGAATAAATATTCCATTTTAGATTGCTTTTTTAGACAATCGTATAGCATATGCAGCTTGCCTAAGAACAAAATCATCTGTGTTGTGTACAAACCAGGCACTAGGACAGCCCAGGTTAACAAAGACTGAAATCTTTGTTGATGCTCAGTAGATATTAGCTTCTGTCATTGTTGTTGTTATCATTATTTTTGTTGAGTTTCTGCTACCATATGTTACATTATTAAAAATTTTTATCCAGGCCTAACAATCTGAAAGGAGTTTGAAATCTGAGGTTCAGAAGTTGAAGGTGAAAGTCAACTGTTGTAAAGACAGAACAAATGCCAGCTGAGCAGGCAGGTGTACCCAATAGTAGTGAAGAGCAGCCAGGGAGTTCAGGTGGGTTTTCACTAGCACACATTTATTGAGTGTTTACCATATATTGAGTCCCTCTGTTAGCAGTGATGGGGACAAAGATATATGGAGTAGTCTTTATTCCCCTGCAGGATGGGCTCACAGAGGGTTTGGGGTCATATTACTGTACACATACACAGAGTAATATGTGGTCACATACATACGTATGATTTTACTGTACTATGAGAAACACAGAACAGTAAAGCTGTGCAGTACAGCTTGTGTAGAGGGTGCTACACAGGCACAAAGAAGGGGA
This sequence comes from Cheracebus regulus, assembly GCA_963574635.1. Classification (NCBI taxonomy): domain Eukaryota; kingdom Metazoa; phylum Chordata; class Mammalia; order Primates; family Pitheciidae; genus Cheracebus; species Cheracebus regulus. The sequence continues at coordinate 55,777 of CAUYQU010033167.1, forward strand.
AAAGCAGTTCATGCTTTATCGAAGTGGCATTGAAGCTTGGCAGAAGAGGATGTTGTGTCTGTTTCCTCTTCTGTAAAACGTAAATGGTAAGTCTCTAGTTTATATGATCTTGTGAAAAATCACATTTGCTATCTGTGGAGATTAAATAAATGTGTACCTATCTATCATCTATCTATCTATTCTCCATCTATTTATGTTAGAATAGTACCTGGCATATAGCAAGTGGTGTATACACGTGACCTATTATTGTGACAAATGTTGGGCAGTAATACTTCTGCTGTCAAATGGTGAATCTTATACCACAATCCTGGCCCTTCTGTTCCCTTGACTTCAATGGGAAATGGTTCCAAAACATAAAAATTCAGAGGTCCTATGTTAAGTACCTCTTCTGGAAGCAGTGTGTTATATACATACATACTCTAACCTCTCTGAGGTTGCTTTGGAGACTCATTAAATGCTGTAAATAAAAAACAAACATGCACTCAAAATTTTGGTTTCCGGATCAGACAATATGTAATTGTATGAATAACAAGCAGTTCAGTTAAATATAGATTTCGCAATTAAGAGTGCTTACTGTTGAGACTTTCACTTTGAAGTATGAAATTACATTTACTTATATGCAGAATATCTTTTAAAAATACGGCATTTCCTTACCAGCTGACAGGCATATAAACATCTTGTTATGCCTTGGTATCATGTTGAGGTCCCCCTAAAGAAAACGTCATGGCATATATATATATATATATATATATATATATATATATGCCTCTTTTTGAGACAGAGTCTCACTCCGTTGACCAGGCTAGAGTGCAGTGGTACAATCTCTGCTCAGCCTGCCAAGTAGCTGGGACTACAGGTGCACACCACCACGCCTGGCTAATTTTTGTATTTTTAGTAGAGTGGGGGTTTTGCCATGTTGGCCATGCTGGTCTCAAACTCCTGACCTCAGGTGATCTGCTGGCCTTGGCCTCCCAAGATGCTGGAATTACAGGTGTGAGCCACTGTGCCCAACCCTAAGAATACCCCAAATATACTCTCCAAATCTGAGAAACCACATTCATCCTTTTAAAAATATGTAATTCATAAAAGACACGTAGATGTGTGCACACATGTGCTATAACACTATTATTATTATTGCTACTATTTTAGTGCCCTTATTAGAAGGAACAATGGACTGGAGATTTAGATATAATGCTATAGAGGGGGAGTGAGCACCATTCTATCCCTCCTACATCACTCTTTCCAGGAATTTGATGTACATTTGCTATTTATAAGTACCCTTGGGCACTGTGGACTAAAAAAATTAAAAAAAAGTGATGGACAGTGAAATAAAGAACATTTGGCCAATGATTCCAAGGTTCAATAAAGCTTAGTATGGTTATTATTCAAAATTTAGTACTTTGTCTTTCAAGTTTTAGAAAATGATTTAGTTTTAGTAGATTCTAGGCGCATTATGTCACCCTTAATTGATTCCATAAATTCGATGTACATGAGTCTAATTTAAACTTTAGAATGCAAATTTACTTCCCTTCACAAAGAACTTCAATGACTCCTAATTGCTTATTGGGTAAATTCCAAATCTGTTGGAATTCTTTGCTCCATGGTTTGACCCAAGCTACTTTTCAATCTCATTATGAGTTTCTTTCTAAAGTCATGACCTTCAAATGGAAAAAAAGAAAATGCTGCTTATGCCCCCAAGACCTCCAGTTTTTCCAGCAGGGGCTTTATAGTCTATAGAAATGCATCCTTTATTTCATTTGAGTTAAATCTTCCCATGTGAGCTGGCATCAGCAGCAATTGATAGCAGTTGGTGGGTTTCATTAATAATAATGGTTTTTATTCACACTTGATATGTGTGGTACAGCAACGTATCTCACCTCCTGATTAGCCACAGCAATTTTTTGTTCTGTTGTTTCTGTGTTTCTCAGCGGGAAGCTGTCAGTTACTAATAGACACCTCTTCCTTTTTAGATCAGTAATAACCTTCAGAATTTTTAGGGGCCTAGCATCCTTTTAACAATTTTTTTTGAAGAATTGTCTATCATTTGTTCTGTTGCAAAGAATCTAGGTGTAGCCTCTGTGGAAACAGTTTCAAATATGTTGTATTGCTCCAGTAGTTCAATGTAGAATTTTTTCACTTTTTCTAGTCTGTCAAACTATTTTTTCTATTGACCAATGCTTGAGTCTGGCTATGAATTATCTTAGATTCTGTTTCTTTTTATGCTTTTTTTGGCTAAATAATTCTTCCATTCTTTTGAGCAAATCTCTAGTCTCCTTAATGAGATGAAAAATACATGAGAATTCAATTTTATCTGCTTTCTTCTGCAATCCATAGACTAGCCTATATAACCAGTGACCCACCTTCTAACAGGAAGATGTGGCTCTTTTCATGCTAGGACTCATGCTGAATAACTGTTCATTCATTCATTCCTTGTGCATTCACTCATACATTCCAGCACTCATTGAACATTTTATATGGTAGTCACTGTGCTAGATGTCAGCCATAGTGACAGAAAAAGACATTTTGACCACTTTTAAGGAGTCATAAACTCATGGGACAACCACACAAATGATTATGACAACACTCTGTAAATACTATTAAATCATTTTGAGGGAGCCCTTTGCAATCCTGGATATCAAGTATGGCTTCCTGGCCTAGATACTTGTGAAATAATTCTTTAAGGATGATCAGAAATACTTTGTTTTGGAGAAAGCAAGGGAGCAATTGCAGCTAGAGGAAACAGCATGTTCAAAGGTAGGTAAAATTAATAGCAACCCAGTCTATTTGTAACCTCTAAAGTGTTGGTTATGTCCAGAGCTTATGGAACAGAGATAGTGACATGAGAGATGTAAAATAAGTGCTTTGCAAGACTATATATGTCATGTGAAGGACTTTTTGTTTCATTCATTCAAATGAGGTGGCTTTGAAGGACGTCAGACTGGGTATTAATGAAATACTTCTATAATGAAGGGTTTTGGTGGATACAGAGAGACAAGTTAGAGTGATTGGAATGGTCCCCATTGTATAAAGCAGTGGAAGTAGTGATAAGGAAGAAAGAGACAGAAATAAGAGATATTTTATTAGTTAAATCAATAAGAATCAGTGACTGGTTGAAGGGCATGAAGGAGAGGAAATTATGTTGATGTTAAGAAAAGGCCCCCCCCCAAAAAAAAGGAAGAAAATGTCTAGATTGTGGCTTGGGTATTGGAATGAAAGGTATGTCCTATAGGAGTGACTCCTTGTCCAACCATATTTCTTTTAAACTTTTATAAATAAATTTTTATATTAAAACCATTTTAATATGGCATCTGTAGAAATACAGAACTTTGTTTAATTTTTTTCAATTTCAATTTTAATTTTAGATTCAGGGGGTACATGTATGGGTTTGTTATAATGGTCTATTTTGTGATGCTGAGGTTTGGGTATCTGTTGATCTCATAAGCAAGACAGTGAACATAATATGCAGTAGGAAGTTTTTAAGCCCTTTCTGCCCTCCCTCCCTTTCTCCTTTTGGATCCCCCAGTGTCTCTTCTTCCCAACTTTATGTCATTGCATATCTAAGATTTAGTTCCCTCTTATAAGTGAGAAGAGGCAATATTTGGTTTTCTGTTACTGCATTCATTCACTTAGGATAATGGCTTCCAGCTGCATCCATATTGCTGAAAGGACATAATTTCATTCTTTTTAGAAAGACACGATTTTGTTCTTTGTCATATTCCAGGTGAAACACAAAATTAAGTGAAGTTGATAAGTTGCTTAACCTCTTTGTGTCTCAGTTTGCTTATTTTAAAATTACATACAACAGTCTGGATGAGGTGACTCATGCCTGTAATCCCAACACTTTGGGAGGCTGAGGCAGGTAGATTGCCTGAGGTCAGGAGTTCAAAACCAGCCTGGCCAACATGGTGAAACCCCATCTCTACTAAAAATACAAAAATTAGCGGGTCATGGGAATGGGTGCCTATAGTCCCAGCTACTCCGGAGGCTGAGGCAGGAGAATCACTTGAACCCAGGAAGCGGAGGTTGCAGTGAGCTGAGATCACACCATTGCACTCCAGCCTGGGCAACAAGAGTGAAACTCCATCTCTAAAAAAAAAAAAAAAAAAAAAAAATAGATGTAACATAGAAATACACACAACATAGAATTTATGATATTAATCATTTTTAAGTGTAATGTTGAGTAGTGTTAAGTACATTCACATTGTTGTGCAGTCAATTTATTGATCTCTTTTCATCTTGCAAAGCAGAAACTCTATATCCATTAAACAATAAATCTCCCTTCCCTACTCTACACAGCCTTTGGAAATCACCCTTCTAATTTCTATCCTATGAATTTGAGCATTCTAGATACCTCATACAAGTGGAGTCATACAGTAGTTTTTTTGGTGTGTGACTGGCTTATTTCACTTAACATAATGTCCTTAAGGTTCATACATGTGCCAGAATTTTCTTCTTTTTCAAGGCTGAATAATATTCCATTGTATGTATATACCACATTTTGTTTATCATTTCATCTCTCAAAGAACACTTAGGTTGCATCTATCTTTTATCTATTGCAAATAATGTTACTGCTAATATGGGTGTATTCAGTTTGCTTACCTTAAAGAAGGGATAATAGGAGCACCTACTTCATGGGGATTTTGTGAGAATTAATAAGTTAATTAGTATTTAACATAATAGCTTGCATGAAATAATCACCTACTAATGAATTTTAGTTATTTTTATTGCATCTGGGTGAGAAAGCAATAAAGATTAGGAGCAGATGAAAGAGGGTGGTCATACATGGTCCTGGTGCCCTGAGCTCTAAGACTAATTCACCTGTATGCAGGCAACAGGATTGGATTGAAGTAGTCTAGTTAGGACATCCTCTCCTCCCAATTCGACTTTTTCTGTTCTGATCTGTTTTCAAGCTTACTATATAATAATTTCATTATTCATACTTTTTCTGATGTAAACCAAAGTTTGATTTTTCAACTAAGAAGAGGATCACATTGCAAAGTATTTTGAGTGTTGGGGAAATGTTATCTTACATGAAATGTTATGCTTTTTCATTTTATGACTCAAGTGCATTAGTGGTTACAAGACCTGAAACAGACAAATTTCAGTGAAAAAGCAGCTTAAATGATAGTTGTTTTCTAGCATATGGAAGAATTTAGTTCATATCTAAATATGAGCTTTATTTTTATCAGATTATCAACTCTGCAAATAGGGTTAATGTGTAATTTTAAGCACCGCAAGCATTAAACTTCATAGAAGCATTTTCTATTTCCAGTATTTGCATCTGAATGAGTTATTTTGAATTTTTTTTAACCACTGATATTGGACAATGGTATATTTTTACTTCTTCCCAGTAGCACTGATGCACAAAATATTATTTCTCTAATAGACTCCTTGAAAGAAACTGTCTAGTAATCATACCTACCTAGCATTCTGTAGCTAATAGAAAGAGAAACTCAAACTGTGTACTGAGAGTTTGTAAAACATGATCCTTGAAGAGATCAATGTTTTTCCATTCTCAGACCTACATGATTTTAGACCTGTAGTCAAGGTCACTGTTGGACCCCTTGGCTAAGCTTACCTCTGGACTCAAGGCCAGTGACTTCTGGGACCCTGGCATCAGTCTGTCTTTTGGGGTGGGAAAAGAAATCTGAATTCAACATTTATATAATCCCTTCCTCTAGCTTCATATGTCCCTGTATGACTTTCTAACTTCCTGTTATTCAGGTATTAAAGTAACAGCTTTGGGTACTTCTGAGTAGAGATCCCTTCACTAGAGGTAAAAAGGTGCAAAAATCACCCACAGCTGCTTCTGTTCTCCAGCCTCAGAAAAGAAACGGATTCTGGGGAAGAGGCAGAAGATAGGATAAAAAAAAAAAAAAAGGCACAGTAGTGTGTAGAAAACACTTTTGAAGATGGTAATAGTATATCTGTCCATGAGATAGAGTTTGTAATTTTACATTCATTTCTAATTTGAAGGAAAACTACCAACATAAAGCATAGCATATAGAACCAAACCATGCTTTATATTTTAGAGTGTACATAGATCATTTTATCCAGTTCCTGGCTCTATTACATTTTTGGGGTAGTTATATCAGAACATTAGAGGGAATGCACATGGTGAAGGCGATTGATGGATGGAGTGGGGAATTTCCTACATTCTACAGCTACATGTTTTGGGGCTTGTATTTTCAGACTTTGCCTTCCTTCCTCCTACCTCTAACTCAAAACGTGCTATGGAGAGGTTTTAACAGATTTACTTTACCTCAAAAGACTGAAGTGTTTTCTGAGATAATCAAAGTTCTTAGATGATCTCAAAACTACTCAAACATCTATATGATCCTTGAAAATTCCAAGACCAAATTATGCAGTTCTTTACTCATGGATGCAGGCAAAAGTTGGCAAAATGTAATCTATCCTTTTATAGTGAAGGCCTTATCAAGCCTGCTTGGTGCAGACATTCTGAGGGAAATCACAGGCTCTAGGGGCAACTTAATGGTATACTGCATGGGTGACCAAGAGGTAGGATGTCCACTTTATCAAAAGGGAAGTCACAAAACAATGTGTTATTAAACTGGCAATTTCACTGAGTGTAATTCAATTATGATTGTATCAATCAAGAAATCAGTTTACGTACTTGTTATTGGAATATATTGCTATGGGTATATAAAATAACATTTTATATTTTCAAAATCAGTGACTAAAATTATCAAAATATTTTTAAATAATTAAAATCATTAGTCCAGATCATCACAGATCTTGACTAATTTCCCATTCTGGGAGTCAGTCTTCTTATCTTAGCTTACATTTGGCCTCTATTAGTTAGAGAACTCTAACAGAGAACATTCAGATTAAACTTTAATGAAGAGTCACTGAAAATTAACAAAAGAAGCTATCGTGCAATGCACAGATTTTCTAGATTATACTTCATATTTACTGTCTATTTACTAAATACTGCCTAAATACTTTGTACTTACTGAAAAGCCTTTTAATGATTTTAAAAGAAATACCATATTTTCTTTCTAAAATGTGGATGGAAATAAGCCAAAAAATAATTATCATGTTAATTTTCTACATATGATTAGTACTTATAATCTAGAAAAATATGTAGCACTTATGTTTCTAAAATGCTTTGTTAACTGCGTTTATTTTTCAGCATAATTTAGTAATTTTCCATTACTAAAATTACATCATATTTCTGCATAATAACAAAGTGAATGTTAACAAAAGAACACTTTTGTTTTACCATATATAATAACCCTTTATGTTTATGAAACTTTGTATTTCATTAAATTGGCATTCACTTTATTAAAAATTTTTTATATTTTGAATTGCTTTAATTTAAAATTGGCATGCATGGCTTCAGAACATCTATTAATGAAACAATAAATGAGCACAACAGTGTGAATCTTATGAATATCTATATTTATTTAATTTTATTTGATACATATTTGAATATATTTGCTTTGATTATAAAAGTGATTTATATTTATTGATAAAATTTAAAAATATAGAGAAAGAAATTAAAATTATCACTTTTATAATCAGATATTTGCTTAGCATTTAGATATGTTTTATATATATTCATATATAGAATAATCATCAATATCTGTAGATTTCTCTGTACTGATATACATATTATATGTTATGGAAGTGCTGGGAAGCACTCCATAGATGTCCTCTATAAATATATATAGATTTTTAAATGATTTCCATTCTAACTGGTGTGAGATGGTATCTCAATGTGGTTTTGATTTGCATTTCTCTAATGACCAGTGATGATGAGCATTTTTTCATATGTTTGTTGGTTTCATATATGTCTTCTTTTTAAAAGTGTCTTCATATCCTTTGCCCACTTTTGGATGTGTTTGTTTGTTTGTTTCTTATAAATCTGTTTTAGTTCTTTGTAGGTTCTGGATGGGTAGATTGTCAGATGGGTAGACTGCAAAAATTTTTTCCCATTCTGTCGGTTGACAGTTCACTCTAATGATTCTTTCTTTTGCTGTACAGAAGCTCTGAAGTTTGATTAGATCCCATTTGTCTATTTTTCTTTTGTTTCCATTGCTTTTGGTGTTTTAGTCATGAAGTCCTTGCTTATGCCTATGTCCTGAATGGTTTTGCCTAGATTTTATTCTAGAGTTTTCATGGTGTTAGGTCTTATGTTTTAAGTCCTAATCCATCTGGAGTTAATTTTAGTGTAAGGTGTCAGGAAGGGGTCCAGTTTCTGCTTTCTGTGCATGGCTGGCCAATTTTCCCAACACCATTTATTAAACAGGGAATCCTTTCCCCATTGCTTGTTTTTGTCAGGTGTGTCAAAGATCAGATGGTGTAGATGTGTGGTGTTCCTTCCAAGGACTCTATTCTGTTCCATTGGTCTATGTCTCTGTTTTGGTACCAGTACCATGTTGTTTTGATTACTGTGGCCTTGTAGTATAGTTTGAAGTCAGGCATCATGATGCCTCCAGCTTTGTTCTTTTTGCTTAGGATCATCATGGCTATGTGGACTCTTTTTTGGTTGCATATGACGTTTGAAGCGGTTTTTTCCAGTTCTGTGAAGAAGGTCATTGGTAGTTTGATGGGGATAGCATTGAATCTGTAAATTACTTTGGGCAGTATGGCCATTTTCATGATACTGATTTTTCCTAACCATGAGCATGGAATATTTTTCCATTTGTTTGTGTCCTCTCTTATTTCCTTGAGCAGTGGTTTGTAGTTCTCCCAGAAGAGGTCCTTTACCTCTTTTGTTAGCTGTATTACTAGGTATTTTATTCTCCTTATTGCAATTGTGAATGGGAGTTTGCTCTTGATTTGGCTTGCTGTTTATCTGTTATTGGTGTATAGGAATGTGTGTGATTTCTGCACATTGGTTTTGTGTCCTGAGACTTTGCTGAAGTTGCTTATCAACTTAAGGAGATTTTGGGCTGAGACAATGGGGTCTTCTAAATATACAATCATGGCATCTGCAAATAGAGAAAATTTGACTTCCTCCTTTCCTAATTGAATACCCTTTATTTCCTTTTCTTGCCTGATTGCTCTGACTAAAACTTCCAATACTATAATGAATAAGAGTGGTGAGAGAGGGCATCCTTGTCTAGTGCCAGATTTCAAAGAGAATTCTCCTAGTTTTTGTCTGTTCAGTATGATATTGGCAGTGGGTTTGTCATAAATAGCTTTTATTATTTTGTGATACGTTCCATTGATACCAGTTTATTGAGAGTTCTTAGCATAAAGGTCTGTTGAATTTTGTCAAAGGCCTTCTTTGCATCTATTGAAATAATCATGTGGTTTTTGTGCCTGAATCTATTTATGTAACAGATTACGTTTATAGACCTGTGTATGCTGAACCAGCCTTGCATCCCCGGATGAAGCCTATCTGATCGTGATGGATAAGCTTTTTGATGTGCTGTTGCAATTGGTTTGCCAGTATTTTATTTAAGATTTTTGCATCTGTGTTCATCGTGGGTATTGGCCTGAAGTTTTCTTTTTTTGTTGACTCTCTGCCAGGTTTTGGTTTCAGGATGATATTGGTCTCATAAGATGAGTTGGGGAGGATTCCCTCTTTTTGTATTGTTTGGAATAGTTTCAGAAGGGATGGTACCAGTTCCTCTTTGTACATCTGGTAGAATTCAGCTGTGAACCCATCTGGATCTGGACTTTTTTTTGATTGGTACGCTATTGCTGCCTCAACTTCAGCCCTTGTTATTGGTCTGTTCAGGGATTCAGCTTCTTCCTGGTTTAGTCTTTTGAGGGTGCAAGTGTCCAGGAATTTATCCATTTCTTCCAGGTTTACTGGTTTATGTGCATATAGTTGTTTGTAGTATTCTCTGATGGTAGTTTGTATATCTGTGGGATCAGTGGTGATGTCCCTTTATCATTTTTTATTGCATCTATTTGATTCTTCTCTCTTTTCTATTAATCTGGTTAGCGGTGTGTCTATTTTGTTGATATTTTCAAAAAACCAGCTCCTGGATTTATTGATTTTTTGAAGGGTTTTTTTTGTGTGTGTGTCTCTATCTCCTTCAGTTCTGCTCTGATCTTATTTCTTGTCTTCTGCTAGCTTTTCAGTTTTTTTTTTTTTTTAGTCTTGCTCCTCTAGCTCTTTCAATTTTGATGATGGGGTGTTAATTTTAGATCTTTCCTCCCTTCTCTGGTGGGCATTTATTGCTATAAATTTCCCTCTAGACACTGCTTTGAATGTGTCCCAGAGATTATGATACATTGTGTTCTTGTCATCGGTTTCGAAGAACATCTTTATTTCTGCCTTCATTTCATTGTTTATCCAGTTGACATTCAGGAGCCAGTTGTTCTGTTTCCATGAAGTTGTGTGGTTTTGAGTTTGTTTCTTAATTCTGAGTTCTAATTTGATTGCCCTGTGGTCTGAGAGACCGTTTGTTATGATTTCCATTCTTTTGCATTTGCTGAGGAGTGATTTACTTCCAATTATGTAGTCAGTTTTAGAGTAAGTGTGATGTGGTGCTGAGAAGAATGTATATTCTGTGGCTTTGGGATGGAGAATTCTGTAGATGTCTATTAGGTCCGCATGGTCCAGTTCTGCATTCAAGTCCTGGATATCCTTGTTGATTTTCTGTCTCATTGATCTAATATTGATAGTGAGTTGTTAAAGTCTCCCACTGTTATTATGCAGGAGTCTAAGTCTCTTTGTAGGTATTAAGAACTTGCTTTATGTATCTGGGTGCTCCTGTATTGGGTTCATATATATTTAGAATAGTTAGCTCTTCTTGTTGTATTGATCCTTTTATGTAATGCCATTCTTTGTCTCTTTTGATCTTTGTTGGTTTAAAGTCCATTTTATCAGAGACTGGGATTGCAGTCCCTGCTTTTTTTTTTTTTTTTTTTTTTTTTTTGCTCTCTATTTGCTTGGTAGATCTTCTTCTATCCCTTTATTTTGCACCTATGCTTGTCTTTGCATGTGAGATAGGTCTCCTGAATAAAGCACACTGATGGGTCTTGACTTTTTACCCAGTTTGCCAGTCTGTGTCTTTTGATTGGGGCATTTAGGCCATTTACATTTAATGTTAATATTGTTATGTGTGAATTTGATCCTGCCATTTTGTTAGTGGGTGTTTGCTTTGCCCATTGGTTGATGCAGTTTCCTCATTGCATTGTTGGTCTTTACCATTTGGTTCATTTTTGCAGTGGCTGGTACTGCATTTTCACCCCATGTTTAGTGCTTCCTTCAGGAGCTCTTGTAAGACAGGTCTGGTGATGATGAAATCTCTGAGTAATTGCTTGTATTTAATGAATTTTATTTCTCCTTCACTTAGGAAGCTTAGTTTGGCTGGATATTAAATTCTGCATTGAAAGTTCTTTTCTTTAAGGATGTTGAATATTGGCCCCCACTCTCTTCTGGCTTGTAAGGTTTCTGCCAAGAGATCCACTGTGAGTCTGATGGGCTTTCCTTTTTGGGTGACCTGACCTTTCTCTCTGGCTGTCCTTACCATTTTTTCCTTCATTTCAACCCTGGTGAATCTGATGATTATGTGCCTTGGGGTTGCTTTTCTTGAGGAGTATCTTTGTGGTGTTCTTTGTATTTCCTGTATTTGACTATTGGCCTGAAATAGGTTGGGGAAGTTCTCTTGGATAATATCCTGAAGAGTGTTTTCCAGCTTGGATTCATTTTCCCAGTCCTCTTCAGGTACACCAATCACAAATAGATTAAGTCTTTTTACATAATCCCATATTCCTTGGAGGCTTTGTTCATTTCTTTTCACTCTTTTTTCTCTTTTTGTTTCATTGAGTTGATCTTCAATCTCTGATATACTTTCTTCTGCTTGATCAATTCAGCTACTGAAACTTGTGTATGCTTCATGAAGTTCTCGTGCTGTGTTTTTAGCTCAATCGAGTTGTTTATGTTCTTCTCTAGGTTGGCTATTCTAGTTACATTTCATCTAATCTTTTTTCAAGGTTCTTAGTTTCTTTGCATTGGGTTAGAACATGTTCTTTTAGCTCAGAGAAATTTGTGATTACCCATGTTCTGATGCCTACTTTTGTCAGCTCATCAAAATGATTCTCTGACCTGTTTTGTTCCCTTTCTTATGGGGTGTTGTGATCTCTCTGGTGAGGAGAGGCATTCTGGACTTTGATGTTTTCATCCTTTTTGTGCTTGTTTCTTCCAATCTTTGTCGATGTATCTATCTTTGATCTTTGAAGTTGGTGATTTTGGGTGGGATCTCTGAGTGGATCTCCTTTCTGTTAAAATTGGGGTTATTTCTCCTGTATCAGGCTTTTTTTTTTTTTTTTTTTAAATGCAGCTGTCAGTGTGCCACTTGAGACAGTTTGTCCGTTGTCTGCCTGTGGAGGCGCTGCTGAGCTGCCTTGGTCTCAGCCCAGCTGCAGTTTATTCTTTGCCTGGTTTCCGGGTATGCAGGTAGGATTAGCCCTGCCTTCCCAATGGCGGGCTTCTTTCCCTCTGCCGAGCCCGCTGCTCCCGGATGGAGCTCTGTCTGATGTGTTAACTGTGCAACTCTCCCAGGAGAGGGATTCCACTTGCTGGATCTTGTTGGGGGTGGGACCTGTATGGCCATATCCCGCTCCTCCACTTTCAACACTCCCTTCTTCTGTGTGATGGGCAGTTCCTTCTTGCAAGCCTTCTCAGTGTTAGTCCAGGTCTCCGCCCTGGTCTGCACTGACAAGGCGCTGGTCTGGCTGGGGCTGCCGGCCTGGGCTATCGCCTGGGTCTGCAACTCAGGGCAGTTCTCAGCCAGGCGGCATTTTCCTGGGCTGTGTGCTGCAGAAGTCATGGAGTGAAGCACTGTATCTGAATCGGAGTACCAAGGAGGTGAAGCCCCCCTGATCCTCCATGCCAGATACACTTCCCAGGTGGGGCAGTGTCCCGCCTTGCTTCGGCTCACCCCCTTTGGGCTGCTTTCGCTGCCTTTTTTGGGAGGTTAATCCCGCTGTTCAATCAGTCCCTTTGGAACAAACCTGGTACCTCATTTGGAGACATGGATATTGCTCTATTGCTCCGGTTCTATGCCTCACTTGTTGGGAGCTGCACTCCGAAGAAGCTCTTGGTGCTCCACCCACCCCATCCCACCCCACTCCCCACCGCTGCCCACAGCATTTTTTTTAAACCAAGTATTTACAGGGAAATGAGAAAACTATTAATTTCTGTACCTGATTGGCTAATTATGGTACATCTCTACTAAGGAATGCTATGTTAAATCTGTACATAAAGTGCTACTTATAAGTACGTGTGTGTATACATGCTTGCATAAGCATAGATAAGTGTGTTGAAGGATATATCCAAACGTATTAAAATTGTTATGGTTACTTGGGGGTCAAGGGGATGGGAATGAGAAAGAAAGATATTATAAACATGTTTTTACACGTCTTTATTTGTTACAATATGCATAATTGCTTTTGTAATTAACAAAAACTTATGAAAGAAAGAGAAAGAAATAATGGGGTTACCATTACTTAATGTAAAAGAAAAAAAGGTTTTAATCTGGTAGTTGCTAATTCCCCCTCCCCATCCTAAGAATTAGACTTTAAATTAGGTTCATTTTGAGATAATTTCAGATTTACATGAAGTTGTAGGAAAATACAGAGGTCTTGTGAACTCTTTACACAGTTTCTTCCAATGGTAAAAGCTTTTTTAAAAAAATTCAATATGTTTTATATATGAAATTGGCTGAATTCATTTATCACTTGTAGGAGATTTTTGGATGAATCTTTAGGGTTTTCTAGGTATACAATCACATTGTCAGCAAACAGTGACAGTCTGACTTCCTTTTTACAAATTTGAATGCCCTTTGTTTGCTTCTGTTGTCTAATTGTTCTGGCTAGGACTCCCAGTGCTATGTTGAATAGAAGTGGTGAAAGTGGGCATACTTGTCTTGTTCCAGTTCTCAGGGAGAATGCTTTCAACTTTCCCCATTCAGTATAATGTTGGCCATGGGTTTGTCATAGATAGCTTTTATTACCGTAAGCTGATTTTGCTGAGGGTTTTAATCACAAAGGGATGTCAGATGCCTTTTCTGAATTTATTGAGATGATCCTGTGATTTTTGTTTTTGATTCTGTTTATGTGGTATATCACATTTATTGATTTGTGGATGTTAAACCATCCTTGCATCCCTGTATGAAACTCACTTGATCATAGTGAATTATCTTTTTGATATGCTGTTGGATTCGGCTAGTATTTTGTTGAGGATTTTGCATCTATGTTCATCAGGGATATTGGTCCGTGGTTTTCTTTTTTGGTTTTGTCCTTCCCTGGTTTTGATATTAGGGTGATACTGGCTTCATAGAATGATTTAGGGAGGAGTCCCTCTTTCTGTATGTTTTGGAATACTGTCAATAAGTTTCGTACCAATTCTTCTTTGAATGTCTGACAAAATTCAGCTGTGTATCTCTCTGATTGTGGACCTTTTTTATTGGTATTTTTTTATTACCATTTTAATCTTGCTGCTTGTTACTGGTCTGTTCAGAGTTTCTATTTCTTCCTGGTTTGGTCTAGGAGGGTTGTGTGTTTCCAGGAATTTGTCTATTCATTTTTTCTAGGAAATAGTTTAAGTTTGTTTCTTTGTTGACTTTCCATCTTGATGATCTGTGTAGTGCTGTCAGTGGAGTATTGAAGTCCCCCATTATTATTGTACTGCTTTCTATCTCATTTCTTAGGTCTAGTAGTAATTGTTTTATAAATTTGGGTGCTCCAGTGTTAGGTGCATATATAATTAGGAATTTGATATTTTCTGTTGGACAAGTCCCTTGATCATTACATAATGTCCGTCTTTTTTTTTTTTTTTCTAACAGCTGTTGCTTTAAGGTTTGTTTTGTCTGATATAAGAATACTTAGCCTGCTTTCTTTTGGTGTCCATTTCTATGGACTATCTTTTTCACCATTTTACCTTATACTACTTTATATCCGTCCTTATGTGTTAGTTGAGTCTCCTGAAGACACCAAATGCTTAGCTGGTGTATTAGTCCGTTTTCATACTGCTGTAAAGAACTGCCCAAGACGGGGTAATTTATAAAGGAAAGAAGTTTAATTGACTCACAGTTCAGTGTGGCTGGGGAGGCCTCAGGAAATTTAAAATCATGGCAGAAGGTAAAAGGGAAGCAGACGCCTTCTTCAAAAGGCCGCAGAAAGACAAAGCTCCGAACAGAAGAGGAAGAGCCCTTTCTTTATAAAACTATCATATTTCTTGAGAACTCATTCACTATCATGAGAACAGCATGAGGGAAACTACCGCCATGATTCATTTATCTCCATCTAGTCTCTCCCTTCCCATGATTATGGGAATTACAATTCAAGATTAGATTTGGGTGGGTACACAAAGCCTAACCATATTATTCAGCTCCTACCCCACCTACCACCAATCTTGGATACATGAACAGTACAGGTTTTTGTGTGAACACAACTTTTTACTTCTCTGTGATAAATGTCTGGGAGTGCACTTGCTGGATGGCACATTAGCTGTCTCCTTAGTTTTTTAGAAAAATATTCTAAAAATATTTTTTTCAGACTGTTTTCCAGAGTGACTGTATCATTTTGCATTCTCACTAGCAGTGTGAGTAATATAGTTTCTTTGCATTCTATTAGCATTTGGTATGTGCACTGCTTTTTTTCCTTTTTAATTTCAGCCATTATCATAGGTATTCAGTGTGTTTTTAAGGTTATGTGATGAGACAAAACGCATTACAAATTCTTGCTTTGAGGATTCTTTGTCTCTGTATGATGAAATCATTCAGATCTTCGTAGAATTTTGAAGATAGAAGGAACCTTAAAGAATATTTTGCTGCCAGAGATTATATAAATATCTAAAGAAAAATTTCATTTCTTCCTATTTTCTGAATTCCCTGAAAAACCAAAGACACATATAACTGTTACTGAATTAAGTAAAAAATTGATAAAATTCCAATTCCTTCAACAAACTCAGCAAATATTTATTGATTGCCTAATAGGTGACAAACACTATTCTAGTTGCTGATGCTATACCAATAATTAAAAACAATATAGCTTTTGCTTTAGTGGAGCTTATGTTCTAGTGATTTGGGGCATTTTGTTTTGGGGAACCTAATAAATAACACTCCTTTATCTCCAAGGTGATTTGAAAACAACTGATAGGCAGAAGAGTTGAGAACATTATAGATGGAAACAAATCCATAACTGCTGACAAAACTGTTGGTAGAATATGGCTCAGGTTAGTGGAAATAATAAGCTTCATAATATTGTACCCAGTCATAAGCAGAATTGTCTGCATAGGCACAAGAAATGCCAGAAAGGCACAAGCCACACTGAATGATGTTTATCGGGAAACAGCTGGTGCATATGCTCTGAGAGGTAGGCATGTTCCAATAACTGGATTCTGAAATGCTGGGGCACACATTCCTAGGTTCTTCATAACTTCATCCTCCAGAGAAAAGTGGGAAAAATGGTTGAACCAGGAAAGGGACCTGGCTTTTAGTCTAAAGAAAGCTCCTTTACAGAGAAATAGAAGGACTGAAGAATAAAAATTCTCCCCTAATGATTATTATCAGTTACTTTACACAAAGGTTAAAAAACAAAAATTTGGAATAACGCTGTCACATTTAACCTTTCAATCTGTTATGTGGCTTCTATTCTGGAATATTGTCGCTACTATTTGCAGATGCATGGCTCCTCTTAAATACAAATACAAGGCCTACTTTGGAGGTTGATAAAGAGGAATAGGAAGAAAACACAATGAAAGTGGCCATATGTTACAAATTATACATATATTTATTTAAATTGTGTAATAGTTTTGGGGATTGGAGAAGTATAATAAATATTACTCTTATTTTTTTTTCTGAGTTTGAAACCAATTTAGAGATAGACAAAAAACTTTCAAGCAGATGGATATAAAAATATGAGTTTACTGCAGATAAATGATATATTGCAGAATATGGCAACAATGAGATTCCTAATACTGAACCTTGGAATTAGGCTTACCCATCAATTTACAGACAGCTTTAAAAGCACTGCTTCACATGGGAGTGCTTATTTTGTAAAATTTATGGCTTGGAGGAGTAAACCAGAATGCATACTCTCTGTAGGCAGGTATATTAGGGTTCTCTAGTGGGACAGAACTAATAGGATATATGTATATATGAAGGAGAGTTTATTAAGAAGCATTAACGCACACAATCACAAGGTGAAGTCCCATGATAGGCTGTCTGGAAGCTAAAGAGCAAGGAAGCCAGTCTGAGTCCCAAAACCTCAAAAATAGGGAAGCCGAAAGTGCAGCCTTCAGTATGTGGCCAAAGGCCCGAGACGTCCTAGCAAACCGCTGCTGTAAGTCTGAGTCCAAAAGCTGAAGAACTTGGAGTCTCATGTTAAGGGCCGGAAGCAATCCAGCATGGGAGAAAGTTCAAGGCCAGAATCAGCAAGTCAGCTTTTCCCACCTCTTTTCCCTGCTTTATTTCTAGCTGCACTGACTCAAATGTTAATCTCTTCTGGCAACACCCAGATACACACAGAAGTAATAATTTGCATGCTTTAATCCAATCAAGGTGACAGTTAATATTAACCATCACAGCAGTGAATTTCTTGGAAGGAGCAAACCTGTAAGGGCTGAGCCATGCAGATTCCATTCCTTGTTCCACATTTTGTCAATCAGATAAATTTCTCTGATTTTTTCTCCTCTCCCAGGGAATGGAGAGAGAGAAAAAATCCTCAGGGGAAATCCCTCTGCAAGGAAATTTGAAAAGTGAGGAATAAATATTTTGTGTAACTTAAAACTAAATGCTAGGGAAACTTAGTGCTTATGTGTCTTTTTCTGAGTAAAATGAATAAACTAGAGCATAGGATAAATAATGGTTGAGGATACATTACGAATAAGGACAAAAATGTATACAATCAGTTGTGTATGTATGTGTGTTTGTGTGCACGCACAGGTTTGTCAAAAATTATCGTAATTTTGCTGAAGCCCTTTGTTATCTGCTTACATGAAAGAAAATATTGTTGTTTGTGCCATTCAATCCATATATGTATTTGATAAATTTTAGGTGTATAAAGCCTGAAATTATCACAACTTTGAAAAAAGTTTTCACAAAATAAATGTAAATTTCATAGGTGATAGTTTATGAAGGATTAATAAGGTTTACTACATGTCAAGCAACAATGAAATGAGGAATATTAGAAAATGTATATTTTGCCTTGTGTTTTTTCTATCACTTGTTAGAATCCAATATACACATTCCTTTTTTTCTAATCTCTGACAAGCAAGCTGCTATCAATTGTATCATTATCGATTGAAGTTTAGGCTTCAGCAACTTCTCCAGAGGAGGAAAATATGTTGATAGCCCTTTGTGAGACATCAAGTTTTAGAGTATGTCAGTCACAAATGTACATAAGAGTTTTCATTGAAACTTGTTGAAAATGGATAATGCCAACTCCTATCTAAATATTCTGATTCAGTTGATCTAGGCTGGGACCCTGAAATCTGCCTCACATTATCTTAGTGATGTAAGCAAATCTTAAACTACACTCTGAAAAACTGCCTTAGGGTGTGTACATACCCTAGTCTTGAAAATATTGGAGTCCATAGGCACTGTGTACACTCTTTTATGCTCTGTGTGATAACTCAGGATTGATCATCATTAATATATAGTGTTTCTTTTCAAACAGCTTTAAAAGACTATTTGTGCTGTCAGAACATTTGTGCTGTAATGTTCTGGAACCAATCACCCACAGAAACCTTTCTTCTCTTTGAGTTTGGGAAATTTATTGATATTGAGAAAGTAGATGGTATAATATAGCTTTGTTGGGGATGCAATGAAAAATATTTTCAAGTGCATTTTCATGTTGTGAAATCCTATTTTGTTTTGACTCTCTTCTCAGCTAATAGTTTTCTTCTCATCAAGAAAAAGGTAGCTGTTACCTTGACTAAAGGAATGTTTCTTTTTTTAAATCATGTCAGAAAATAGTATTAAGGGAGTTAAAGTGTTTTTACCTTAAACTTGTATCAGCATATCTAGGTTGCTAAATATCATACATAGAACAGAACAAATAGGCAGTTTGGAGAGGAAGTCATTGCAAAAGTTCTTGTATTGTGGTTAGACCTTGAAGGGGGTGTGTAAACACGTAGATAGGTATGGAGATACCTAAGAATATGCATTGGCATTTGAAGCATGCTCATTTAGACATGATTTAGAGAAGCTTTAGACTCTAGCAGAAACATAACTTTCTGCTGAGACTTGGCCACCCTTGGAGGAAGAGGGCAGCTAGATGTTTGAACCAAAAAAAACTGTCTCCTGGCCCTCTGCAGCCTGTTTATCCTGTTTAAAAGATCCACACATTCTGGGGTGTTTCTGGGGAAGAAAAGGGAGCTGTGGAAGCTGACGCTAGAGAGCCACATGCATTACATGCCCAGATGGCATTACGAAGAAGGGATTAGAAAAGAGAAATCGGAAAAACCAGGACACTCTAAAAAGACCAATTTAGCTAACAGCTAATTGACTATCAAGAAGAAACTCAGGGACTAAGATTCCAGTGATAGAAGGTTTTTAAAAATTTATCTGTCAAAATTTTATTAGATGTGAGAGAAGATAGAGAGTGAAAACGTACCTCTAAATCAGAATATTAATATTCATCATGAGGTTCTATCATTTCGTTAAGCCCACCCTGAAATTATGTAGTTTTCTAGGCATAAGGTGTGAAATTCATGTGGATTAGACTTCAGAGTTCTTAGTTATTTGTGAAAAATGCCAGCATTCAGTACCAGTGGAATGTTGGCATTTTAAGAATGCTACCACCACCACACCATGAGAGCAGTTGCCAGAAGTAAAGTGGCTTAATAAAAATACGTATTTTATCCACAGAGAGTTTCCATCAGCTTTCTACTAGTTTTAATTTCAGTAGTTTCTAAAATAACATTAGATGGAGAGTAAAACCAAGTTAAATGTATAGGAGTACTAAGATAGAAAATACATAGTTTGAGCTGAAAGACAAAATCTCAAATTCTTTGATTCAAGCTGGTGGCATTAGAGCTGAGGGCAGAATAAATGGTGGTAGTATATCTTTTACAAATATTCATTTTCTCCAATTCATTTAAAAAATGATGATGTCTGAGTTTTGGCCAAATTATCTGTATCACTTATGCAATTTTTATTTCATTTTGAGTGAAGATACATATTTATTAAAACTAAAATCTCTTGCTGTTTTGCAATCGATTACAAAAAAAAAAAAAATCCACAAACATAGATTTACCATGAATTTACCAGAAGCTATGGTGTAATTTTAAAGAAGGTTGCCTTTAGTAGTGCTGCCCTGTTATTACTACATCTAGATTTATTCCCATCAGATTATGCCACAGGCTGTAAGTTATTCTTCCTTTTCCCATTACGGTAGCAGCTGTCTTCAGCTAATCCTGCAATGATCTTACTTATTCAACAATCATAGGCTATTGCCAAATCATTCAGTGCAAATGGTGAAAACCAAGGTGTTCAGAAAATATTGTCTTTTATTCTCATTTCAAAGATTCATGTATTCTAGACCTCTGTATTACTTATGTGAGAGTTTTGGAATCTTACAAAATAGCATGAGATTTTTGTTAATTTGTCTTATTCACAGACAGCATCTTTGTGGTAAAAGCACTACATGACATGACATGGTAGTAAGTATTTAGGTATCTACTTTTTAAATAGCTATGTCATGAAATATCATATTTTAACTCTTTTTATTTAAACTACCTATTGAGTGAGATCCAAGTATCATCAGACTGTCACACCTTGTAACAATGGACCTCACACATTACTAGTTGCTGAATGGAGAACCTGGTTTTATGTATCTTATCATTACATTAATCAAGTTGCAGAGAGTTTCTGTTTTCATCATGTCACTATAAAAGCAAGCCACGGGAGAGATCCAAGATGGCCGATTAACAACAGCTCAGGAATGCAGCTCCCAGTGAAAGCGCAGAGAACGAGTGGACACCGCACTTTCCGACGAATTTTTGTTGCCCACAGATGGGAGATTCCCGGCAGAGGAGCCACACGGGTCGCCGGCGCGACTCTTTTGGCCGGCGTGGCTGTTTTGCCGGTGCCCCAGTGTGGTGCTTCTCAGTGCGGAGTGTACAGGTGGGACAGGCTCGGCTGGTCCCATCCCCACAAGGAAAACAGCAATTGGAAGCGCTGCGGACTGAGAGTTTCACAGCAAGCACAGTGAACCGGGAAGGTCTGGCTCTGTGGGGAACAGGCATCCGCCAAAGGAAAAGAAACAGAAAAAACTTCATCACTGAACGGAGATCCAAGATGGCCGCATAGCAGCAGCTCAGGATTGTAGCTCCCAGTGAAAGTGCAGAGAGCAAGTGGATGCCACAATTGCAAACGAATTTTTGATGCCCACAGACTGGGAGATTCCTGGCGAAGGAGCCACACGGGTCACCAGCGCGACTCTTTTGGCCGGCGTGGCTGTTTTGCTGGTGCCCTGGCGCAGCGCTTCTCGGTGCAGAGTATACGGGACTGGCTGCCCTTTTAGTCGGGCTGGTCCCATCCCCACAAGGAGAACAGCAATTGGAAGCGCTGAGGACTGAGTTTCACAGCAAGTGCAGCTGAACCCGGGAAGGCCCAGCTCTGTGGGGAAGGGGCGCCCCCCGAAGGAAAACTAAGAAACAGAAAAAATTTCATCACCAACAAGCCGGACGTCCACTCAGAGACCCAATCTGAAAGTCGGCAATTACAAAGATGAGAGGTGGATAAATCCACAAAAATGGGAAGAAACCAGTGCAAAAAGGCTGAGAACACCTGAAATCAGAATGCCTCTCCTCCTACACAGGATCACAGCTCCTCATCCGCAAGAGAACAAGGCTTGATGGAGGATGAGTGTGATGAACTCACAGAATCAGGCTTCAGAAGGTGGATAATAAGAAACTTCTGTGAGCTAAAAGAACATGTAAAGAATGTAAAGAAACTAAGAACCTTGAAAGAAGATTTAACAAAATGTTAACGAGAATGGACAAGTTAGAGAATAATGTAAGTGAATTGATGGAGCTGAAAAACACAACACGAAAACTTCGCGAAGCATGCACAAGTTTCAACAGCCAAATTGACCAAGCAGAAGAAAGGATATCAGAGGTCGAAGATCAACTCAATGAAATAAAACGAGAGGGCAAGATTAGAGAAAAAAGGGTAAAAAGGAATGAACAAAGTCTCCAAGAAATATGGGACTATGTGTAAAGACCTAATCTACGTTTGATAGGTGTGCCTGAATGTGACGAAGAGAATGAATCCAAGCTGGAAAATACTCTTCAGGATATTATCCAGGAAAACTTCCCCAACCTAGCAAGGCAGGCAAATATTCAAGTCCAGGAAATACAGAGAACACCACAAAGATATTCCTCAAGAAGAGCAACCCCAAGGCACATAATCATCAGATTCACCAGGGTTGAAATGAAGGAGAAAATGCTAAGGGCAGCCAGAGAG
>CAUYQU010033168.1:0-16770 GCA_963574635.1 Cheracebus regulus
GAGATAGAAAATTAACAAGCATATCCAGGACTTGAACTCAGACCTGGAACAACTAGACTTAACAAATATTTACAGAACTCTCCTCCCACAAATCCACAAAACATACATTTTTCTCAGTATCACATTATACCTATTTTAAAAGTGACCACATGATTGGAAGTAAATCACTCCTCAGCAATTGCATAGCATTTCACAGGTTTAAATAAAATATTGGTTGTCTGATTATTTGTTATTTTCATCCCCTATTCCTTCCTGTCTCCATTATTAAGCACAATTATTGGCATAAAAGAGGTTTTTAATACCTGTTTTTAGACTGCATTCTAGCCTGGGCAATAAAACAAGAATCCCAATCTCTCTCCCTCTATCTCGTCCTCTTTCTCTCTTTCATTCTTTTTTTTTCTTTCTTTTGCTGTTTCATTTTTTCTTTCTCCTTTTCTTTTTCTAAAAAAAAAAAAGTTAAGTGAATTTCGATAGCAAAGACATGGAACCAGCCTAGGTGCCCATCAGTGGTAAATTGGGTAAAGAAAATGTGGTACACATACACCACAGAATCCTATAGAATCATAAAAAGTATGAAATCATGTCTTTTGGAGAAATATGGATGCAGCTGGAGGCCATTATCCTAAGCAAACTAACGCAGGAACAGAAACCCAAATACCACATGTTCTCACTTATAAGTGGGAGCTAAACACTGAGTACTCTGACATAAAACTGGTAACAGTAGACACTGAGGACTACTGGGGGCAAGGGAAGTAGGGCAAGGGTTGAAAAACCATCGGGTTCTATACTCAGTACTGGGTGACATGATCAATTGTACCCCAAACCTCAGCAACACACAATATACCCATGTAACAAACCTGCATATGTATCCCTGAATCTAAAATAAAAGTCGAAATTGTAAATAACATTTTTTAATAAAAATAAAATGAAATTGAGTGAATTAATGTAAGTAACTTTACACTGAGTAATATTTTGCAGAATTTTTTAAGTGTTCATGCCCCTGAGGCATATAGTTTCTAAAAGGTCCTGTAGAAGTATTGAGGCTTGAAATTGCCCTGTGATGTTTGCTAGGTAAGGTTTGAACAAGAATTACATTTGATTCCTTATCCTGATTGTCACAATGCCCTTAACTGCACTGGTAATTTTCAAAGTATCAAGAAAGAACTTACAACACAAAGTACACACATTCGGAATGTAATTTCCTTTTTTTTTTTTTTTTTGGTGTATTAAACTCAGCAGGCATTCAAGGACCATCACTGTTAACATCAATTAGCTCTACACTCTAAATGTGTGGAAGGGCAGCTAAAGAATTTATGCTTAACGTCATGCCATATAAACCAGGGTTTACTATAAAATGTTATATTAGTGTCACTTAGCATAATCACTCATCTATCTCTCACATGTTCTACTCTGTATTAGCAATTTCCAAGTATTTATTGCTTCTTTTTCCCTCTGATTTGCTATTGACAGCAGGTTGGATGTATAAAGGAACAGATGTGATTCAAGCCAGATTCACTTAAAGCTCTATCATACTTTTATTCTTTTCTAAACTATGGCATAAACATCAATGTTTCTTCTTATGTTTATCATCATTAAAATCTTTCATGTACATATAAAATATAATAATTTCTGTGTGCTTCAAATCAAATGAGGAGGAAGAACTACTTGCATCTCACGGGACTTCCCTGTGAGATTACTACCTACTGATTACCCAAACCATAGATGAATATTTGAGTAAATACTTGTGTCCAAGCCAAGCCTTAAGCCCATGCCTACCAATACTATTCAAAGAACAGATCTCCTTAGGAAGGTTGATGACTAATTTGTTATGATTGTTTCTTTTATAACATTTTTTTCATTCCTATACTCATAGTTCAATATAATTTTTTAGGTTAGAATGTTTATAATTATAGGTCTACTTGCAGTTCTGGCAAGTTGTAGAAACTATGAGTCTATAAATGAGGATACCTCATTCCAACAAATTCACATATTTATTCATTTGACCACTTATTAATAGTACTTAGTATTTCTTTTACTTAAAAGGTTATTCAAAACTGAATTTTGTTTACATTGCTTCATTTATTCCTTCTATCTAACCAGACATAAGTGTCTTACATTTTCCCCTCCCTCACCCTTCCGAACTATTATCTTGGCACATCTCTGTGTAAGAACTGTGAAGTGCTGTCTCTAATAGGACATCCAAACTCCTGCCTTTTTCAAGAGCCTCCATAACATGGCTCTAGCCATATCCAACCTGTTTCAACATAACTTCAGTTTTGGTAGACATACATTTCTTTATTCTTATCTTTTGCACTTACTATGCATACAGCCCTCAATGGCCCTCCTTCTTACTCATCTTTCAAGACCAAGTTCAATTCTCCCCTTGTGAAAGAGATCCTCTATTTACCCCTCCAGCTCTGCTCTCCATCCTTTGACCTTGACCTCTACCTAGATGGCTAATGGAATACAGATAGACCTCTTTGACCTTTAGCTGTCAATTATGTTTGGCCAAAAGGAAGCCCAGGCAGAAGATGGGAAAGGAGAAGAGAAGAAGGTGATGTTGTGGTATTTATTCCTCTAATCTATTCTTATAAGGGATTGGGACCTGAATTTTATTCCTCAATAAAAGGAAGGTCTCTCCACAAGACTCCTTTCTCCTAGGTTCTAAGAATTACTCCATTTCTTAATCCCTTCAGATGGCAGTGGCCTGGTCACTATTTTCCTCATGGAATGCAGTATCTCTTATGGTTTACATATACCCTGGATGCATTTTTGCAGTTTATTAAATGTTATTGAAATTATGTTTCCTTTTAGGACCCTTATTAATACAGATCTCTTCCAAGAAGACTTACCCAGTAACTCCAGTTCACTTTCAGGTGATACAGTACACATTCATCACACAGCAATGTCTTTAAAGTATGTCCACAAATTATTTGATACTTCTCTCTTCAAAGAGTAAGGAAGAAGCTAATTCCCCTCTCCTTTGTTGTGTGCTTTAGGAAGTGGCAGAAATCTCAATATGTGACTTCTCTATCAAAACACAAAAGGCATAATGACTTCCTCCTTGCTTTGTCTCTTGAACCACTCACTCTAGGAAAGCCAGTTGCTAGCTGACACTCAAGCAGCTTTAGTTAGAGGCTCACATAGCAAGAACTTGAGACCCCTTGCCAATAGCCACGTGAATGACTGGAGCAGAGCTTCCAACACCAGTCAAGCCTTTAGATGACTGCAGACCTAGTTGACATCTTGAATCAACTTCATGAGAGATCTTGGGCCAGAAACACCCAGCTAAGCTGCTCCCAAATTTCTGATCTATGAAAGCTGTGAGACAATAAACACTTGTTATTGTAAGCTGCTAATTTCTGGAGAGTAATTTATTATGTAGCAATATATAGCTAATACTAATAGAGAACTAATATAACAAGATACACATAGCTAGACACATATCTTATATAGTGCTTTGGGCCGTAATGGTGCAATGTGTATTCCAAACTGGATCACCCTAGAACTCTTTGTCTTTAATTATCTCACTTTTTTCCCTAACGACTAATCTTTGGATACTCCCAATAATCATGCCTCCAAATTTATCTCTAACTTTGCTTTCAGTGTATCTTAGTGAATTTCCTGCCCATGACATCAGCAGTGCCCCACAATTTTGCTTCATGTACCGTACACTAAACCTAAGCCCTACTCACTACTTCTCCAGTCCTGACAATAAGGCTTTTTATCACCAATCTTATGTCACACAAAGATAACACTTTCACATTTTTCTCTTCATTTTCCTATTACATTTACATTATACAATAAGACTTAAAGCAGATTATGCCTTGTCTTTCCTAACTATATTGCAGAGGAAAGAATTATACTATTATTTTTCTATATCCTTTATTTTACTCCTTTCAGTTCTGTTGGATATCTAGTAGAAAATACCTAGTAAAATTACTACATATTCTGTATTGATGGTAAATCTTTAGGTTTTCTGGTTTGGGTTTTGTTTGTGTATATCAATTTGCTGGTCAAATGCATCACCTTCCTCCATAATCTCTAAAGTAATTATATAGAAAACATTGTTTCTGTTTTCTAGACTCGACTTGGACATAAATGAAGATGACTCTATCCTGGTATTACTGAGTTAGCTCTTGGAAAAGTAGGAACATAAGTAGCATGTCCAAAGTAAATGGATGATTTATTCTCCTAGATAACTTGATTTGACAAAAAGAAAACCAGGCTTCCAGGCTCTTTTTCCCTTTGTCCAATAAAAATAAGCCTTTGAGACAGCTTATCGCCCATTGACACTCCATTAACTGTCAATACAGTGCAGCTACACAGCTATAGATATGTAAAATGTGATATGCACAAGGCTATTTTGCATAGTGTGCCTGTGTTCCCAGCTGCTTGCTATTTTTGTTCAAGTCAAACATGTTTTGATGTGCCTATTTTGTTGTTTTTGTTTGAATTCTGTTACACTGAATGATTAAAAGCAGCTTAAAAAGTCATCAGATATCCAAATGTTGCTGAAATACATCCAAAATCTAACCTTCTGTGTTTGAATATAAATATAGATGATAATATGGCAGTAACACAGATATTTGTGTTTTACTAAATCCATCACATACAGGACCTAAATTATGCATAAATCATAGAGAAAATGTACATATAAATTCCAGAAGGTTAAAGTATGTACAGTTGAGTTACATAAACAAGAGCAAAATAGAAATTCAGGAAGACTTTAATTCAACCCTTTCATTTCATTTATGGGGAAGTCAATGCCAAGATATGTTAAGGTATTTTTTTTCATGATCACACAGCCAATTTAACGACAGACATACACAGAACTAAATTACTAGTGACTCTTGTTTCAGTGTTTCTTTCCTGAAAAAAAAATCAGAACTGGTACTTTGTTATATAGGAGAAGACAGAATGCCTTATCCATCAGTGCCTTATTCTCCATGTCCTAGGATCTGATGCTCTGCCTAGATAGTTCAGCCTTTCTCTTTTTATGCCCAGGAATAATTTGTTAGAGGCAGAATCTCACCAAATCAAAGGTATCTAACATTGAGGTAGACAATAAGACAATGAGGTAGACATATCTAACATGAGAATGACAATTTCTAATTTAACAATAAGAAGTAGAAAATTCTGGAGAACATAAGATTCAGTCAGCATTAATATTACACTCAAGCTACATAGAAAGCTAGATAAACACTATTCACTCATGATGAGAATCTATCACAGATATCAAGAATGTATTCTTATGTAATCAGAGAATTTCCCTCCTAGGTCCAGAGGATAAAAACTCAAAAGCCTACAGGGGCCAGCAGTTAGGTTGGTGAAACAGCTGGGTGAAATAGCACAGAGAATAGAAATATTTTGGTAAGTGGAATACAAATGTGCTGTTTAAAAGAAGCAGCTGTTTTTCTATTTAGCCTTAAAAAGTAGATTCTGTCATTTGTGACAACATGGATGAACCTGGAGGACATCATAAGTGAAATAAGCCAGACACAGAAGCAAATACTATGTGATCTCACTTATATTGTGAGAATATAGAACAGTTAAACTCATAAAAGCAGAGTAGAATGGTGGCTGCCAGGGATGGGAATGGGGAAAATAGATGTTGCTCAAAGGGTACAAAAGTTCAGTAATAAATGATGAGTAAGTTCTGGAGATCTAATGTATAGCACTACAACTATAGTTAATAATACTGCATTGTACACTTGTCCCTCCATATCCATGGGAAATTGACTTCAGGACCTTCTATGGATATCAAGATCAAGAATATTTATGTCCCTGATATACAATGGCATAATATTTGCATATAACATACGCACATCCTCACATACACCTAACTAATCTCTACGTTCCTTATAATACTTAATATAATGTAAATACTATGAGTATTAGTCTGTTCTCATGCTGCTAATAAAGATAAGCGAGACTGAGTAGTTTATAAAGGAAAGAAGTTTAATGGACTGACAGTTCCACATGGCTGGGAAAGCCTCATAATCATGGCAGAAGGTGAATGAGGAGCAAGCAAAGTTGCATCTTACATGGTGGCAGGTAAGAGAGCTTGTGCAGGGGAAATAGCATTTATAAAACCATCAGACCTTATGAGACTTTTTCACTATCACAAGAACAGTATGAGGGAAACCACCCTGTGATTCAATTAGCTCTACCTGGCCTGAATTGACATGTGGTGATTATTACAATTCAAGGTGAGATTTGGGTGGGGACACAGCCAAACCATATCACTATGTAAATAGTTTATATATGGTATCTTTTAGGGAGTAACAAGAAAAAAAGTCTGTACATGTTCACTACAGATGCAACTTTTTTTCTGAGTATTTTTTACCCATGGTTTGTTGAACCCATAGCTGCAGAATCCATGGATATGGAAGGTTAACTATATTCTTGAAATTTGCTAAGATCTGATCTTGAGTGTTCTTATCACAAAAAAAAAATATATATAACTGTGATGTGATTAGTATGTTAATTATCTTTACTGTGGTAATCATTTCACAATGTATACATATATCAAAACATCACACTGTACATTTCAAATATACATTTGAATAATTTTTATTCCTTAAGTATACCTCAATAAGGTTGGAAAATTAATTTTTATTCCTTAAGTATACCTCAATAAGGTTGGAAAATTAATTTTTATTCCTTAAGTATACCTCAATAAGGTTGGAAAATAAATAAACATATAAAAGGAGCAGCTGCTATTTAACTCCAGCCAGTTGCTACTATCTAGCAATTTGAACCTAATCTAACAAAACTCTATTTTTAGAGAGGAAGCAAGATCAATTACAAATTACTTTCTCAATTTGTATATATTTGCAACTACTGAAGAACATTTAATTACATAAGAAAAATTTTCTGGTCTGAATTTGGACTCTGAGTCCTCAGTTTACAGCATTTTCTATGCAGAGTTACACTGAAAGTCAGATCATAACTAGATGTTTGCTTACCTATGATAGAATCAGAACAAGAGGAGTAATGATTGTTCAATGTCACTAGTCTAATAAAGTCCCAAGTAGCATTTCCAATAAAGATAGCATTGCCAATGAGGATCAGAAATACCATAAGTTCACTTAATCTATTTCCTGCATCTATTTCCAAATCAAGAATGGCCTCACCATTGGCTGAGAGATACTTGTGATCCTATAGTTGAGATTCCACTTTTCCCTTATTGTACATATAGCTGTGTCCAGAATTTTCTCAACAACTCTCCATTCTTTCTATGCTTTGAGGATGACCAACCCCATTCTGATTTTTTAAAAATATCTTTTATAGATATTTTCATATATTCTTTTTTGTTATTGAGAGATTGGTTGGCCTGGGAACAGTCCTGTCTCCTCCAAGTTAATTTGGATTTGTCTGCTCAGACCCTTCCTAGGATAATCTTATATTTAACTTTTCAATGTGTAATTTATCTTCTTCATGTCCAAATTCTTAAAGGGTCTACATCAATGTGGCCTCTAATTCTGACCTATATTAAGCCTAGCTCATGGCACAGAGTCCTCAAGGTCATGGAGTGACATATATTTCCAGATGCAATAAATACATACATAAATAGGTTAAAGATTAGTCTTTATCTAAAATATCAAATATCAGCCTAAAATATCAAATATCGGTAGGTGGCATTTATAGTATCCTGTGTTCTCTGTTCTGGGTCTTAATGAGTGCCAGTAACCTGTCATTTGCCCAGAAGGAATTGAGAAGATCCTTGTATTGTTATTTTTTTTAATTGTGGTACATAATAGGTATACATATTTATGGAGTGTGTGGGATATTTTGATACAGGCATGTAATGTGAAATAAGCGTATCATGGGAAATGGGGTATCCATCCCCTCAAGAACTTTTCCTTTGAGTTACAAACAATCCAATTACACTCTTTAAGTTATTTTTAAATATACAATTAAGTTATTATTGACTATAGTCACCCTGTAGTGCTATCAAATAGTAGGTCTTATTCATTCTTTCTATTTTTCGTACCCATTAAACATCACCACCTCTTCTACAGTCATCCACTACAATATGTATTGTTCTTAGCAATCAGGGTACACTACATCCAGATATCAGGCACTCTAATTACTGCCTCACTGCTTCCTCATCCTTCACACACAAACAGCGCATATGACAGAGGGAACAAAGCATTGAATTTTCACAAATAACCAATTATGTTCTCCTAGGATCTTGAGCTGATGGAGCCATGAGTGTGGCACCACTTTTAGCCAGTTCTGTAGGGGTGGTGGCAGTGCTATCTCAATATTCTTCTCGTTTAGCATCCCACCTAGGTTACCAGGGAGTTTGCCATGAAGGCACTTGCTGGACAGCAGCTCCAGGTTTCCCATCAATGACTACAGAGGAAATAAGAGTCAAACAAATAGGCAGGTGGTTTCTTAGTTGTTGTTTAATAAAGCTCCAATAATCTTTTACATGTGATCAGTTTGTACTGGTCACCACTTCCCATTACCTAAGAACTACATACAGCTTTCCTTCTTTCATGCTTACCCTGCACACTACAAAGAGGCAGTATGGTTTAGGGAGGGAGAGAAGGAGGAAAGGAGGGAGGGAGGGAGAGAGGGGGGAAGGGAGGGAGAGGGTAGAGACGGAGGAAGGGAGGGAAAGAGGGAGGAAGACAGGGAGAGAGGGAGGGAGAGAGGCAGGGAGGGAGGAAGTGAGGGAGGGAGAGAGGGAGGAAGAGAGGGAGGGAGGAAGGAAGGAAGGGAGGGAGGGAGAAAGGGAGGGAGGAAGGAAGGAAGGTAGTTCAGTATCTTTTGATCATCTCCAACACACACATGCACATACATTTACAACTGGCACCCCATCAAGAGATTATAAATCAGTATATATATATTTTTATAGATTCTAATTGTGAGGAATAGCCAGGGCTGATGTTTATTGTATCGTGTTTGGCAAGTAATATGATTTGGCTGTGTCACTACCCAAATCTCATCTTGAATTGTAGCTCCCATAATTCCCACATGTTATGGGAGGGAGAAACCTGATGGGAGATAATTGAATCATGGTATGGTTTTCCCCATACTCTTCTCATCATAGTGAGTAAGTCTCACAAGATCTGATGGCTTTATAAGGGGTTTCCCCTTTCACTTGGTTCTCATTCTCTCTTGCCTGCTGCCATGTAAGACGTGCCTTTCACCTTTCACCATGACGGTGAGGCCTCCCCAGCCATGTGGAACTGTGAGTCCATTAAACCTCTTTTTTTAAATAAATGACCCAGTCTCAGGTATGTCTTTAGCAGCAGCATGAAAACACCTAGTACAGCAAGCAAAAAGTCAGCTTGTACTAGGAAGAAAATTCTATACTGATCCAAATGTTTCATGAAAACACAAGGGTAGGAACGTTGTTTATCCTGGTCCAGATATGAAAACCTAGAAAAATAGCTAATATTTCAGAGTACTTACTCACTGTCAAGCACTGTTCCAAATGTGCTAAATATATTTTATTTTCACTGTAACCAACAACCCTACCTTAGTATCTTCATTTTTACTGATAAAGAAATTGAGGAATAGTATGGAGAAAATAAGTAATTCAGGTCATGTGGCAGATAGAACCTAGCCCTCAAAAGTAGCCACAGCAGTGTCGAAACTGTGCCCCTTTAGCTTTTTTTATATAGTGCTAAGCACAAGACTATGTACAAATTACTTTGTTCTCAATAAAAATTTATCAGAAGCAGTACATGGCTTATCTTGTCTCTATTGGTAATGAGAAAACATACAAGTGAGCATAATAAGATTAAATCACAAAAATCACTAAGGTAAGAAGTGGATATTCAACTATAATGCTGCCATTGAAGTTAGGAAGATGGCAGACAATGGGATATAAAATAATACAGCAGAGAAAGTAATGATCCAGCTGTATACATAAAATGTATTCTGAGCAATAGGTGACACATTTTCATGGTGCATTCACTCTGGGCATTCTTTCCCTTCCACCAGAATCCATTTTTAATGCCCTGCTCTCAACGTCCTGAAAGTTTTAATAATTTTCGAACAAAAAATACCACATCTTCATTTTACACTTAGTCCCACAAATCATGTAGCTTGGTCATGATCAGGAGGTTCTGTAAAACCCCTCACTGCACAGCAATATGTAAAGGAGATATTTTGTAATAGGCAACCACAGTCACAATATTTGCAAAAATGGAGGAAGTTGCTTGAATATCTGTAATCATAAATAAAAAGAGAATTGTTAGACTTACATAAAGGTAGACAGAGACTTAGAAGTCCTTGCAATCAGCATATCAGCCTTAAATCAAGGGAGTGACAAGGCTGACATGAAGCAGATTAGATCAGCAGGTATTGGCCCAGCATGGAAGACAGAACTGGATCAATGGACAACAGTGAACAAGGACAGTGAGAAAACAGACATGGATGAAAATTAGATGGACAATACCCTTAGCAGTATTGGCAGAGTGTTTTTCTCCCCAAAACTCTCTAGAAAAATGAATTGGTAATAAATATCAGGGGGACATAAATTTATCTGGATATCATTTGTGATGATGTTTATATATCTGCTTAGTAATCTCTATATAATTAATTTCATGATGTGAGTTCAGTCATTTTTGATTAATCATTTTGATGTTTTGGTAAACTATTGAGTTAGAGGAACCTCTCCAGAATTGTTAATCAAAGGAAAGTAACTTGATATTTGTACTTAAATTCTAATTGCTCACAGGGAACAGATGAGGCAAGCAGAGAATAATATTGAATGGTTCTATAAAGACTCTTTCCCCATTTAAGTGAGCTAGCTGCTTAGAAGATAGCACTTGGAAGAAACAGGTGTTCATAACAATGGCTAATACTTCAATATTTTATGCGCATTATCTTTTTAATCCCTGTAAGAACTATTTGAGGCAGATGCTATTTTGATCTTCACTTTATTGATGGGGAAACTAAGGTACAGAGGGGTTAAGTTTATCCACAACATCATATAATTAAGCCAAATTTGAATCAAACAGCAAACAGGCACATTAAAGAAAATAAATATAATTTATATTATCTGAGAGATATATTTCTATCCAGGAGTATAATTCTAGTGCAGTGCTCTGATATATGCTTTACACTCTATTGTTTGCTCTTTTGTGTGCCTTGTAACTAGAACTTATCATCCTGGTCCTCTCAAACATCTGTGAACTAGTTCATTTATTTTACAAAGTATCTTTCTCCCACTGAATTGGGAGGATACTCATACACCAAATACAGTCGTTCCTTGGTATATGTGTTGGATTGGTACCAGGACTGCTCATGTTTATCAAAATCTATGCATACTCAAGTCCCACAGTCAGCCCTACTGGAACTCAAGTATAGGTTTACATGAAAAGATGGCCCTCCAGATAGGGTTTTGCATCCTGAAAAGACTGTATTTTTCATTCATGTTTGGTTGAATAAAATTCATGTATATGTGAACCCATGCAATTCAAACCCATGTTGTCTAAGCATCACCTGTTATATATATACACATATATATGCACACATATATACTTATATATGTATACATATATATGCAACAAGCTCAGCCTTTAACTGATGCTCACATACAAAAACTAACTGCAGAATAGATTATGATCTAAATGTAAAATCTAAAACTATGAAACAGAAGCCTGGACCACCACAGTATCTTCAAACGGACTTTTAGAAAGATCATTAAGCCCTAACTCTAAATAAAATACGTTTTCCATCCCCTTTGTCAAATTTAGCTTTTTTAAATGATGTGATTAAAAGAGAATAGGTTTCAAAGTTCAGCCTAAAATATAATACAAGAAAAAAGTAAGAATTTCATGATGCTCTCTGCTTAAAAATGACTTTTTTAAATACATTATCAAAACAAACCAAAGCACCAGAGGATCAGCCAGGGTTTAGGATTAAGTCTTGAACAATACTTTTCCTTTGAATAAAGAACATCTCTAGGAAATTTCCTAACACTTAACCAACACTGACACAAGTCAGCACAATAAGCTCTGCAATGGTACAAAAGCGATACACATTCAGTAGAAACCATACTTCTAGTAGCCATATAAACATTCTGTTTTTCACTTTTAGTAAAATATTCAATAAATTATATGAGATATTCAGCACTTTATTATAAAATAGTCTTTGTGTTAGATGATTTTGTTCAACTGCAGGCTAACATAAGTGTTCTAAGCATGTTTAGGGTAGGCTAGGTCAAATTATGATATTCAGTAGGTTAGATGTATTAAGTGCTTATTGAGACATAACTTCATTATAAGTCAAGAAGCATTTGTATATTCATTTGCTAGAGAGTGCATAAGAAGATAATACATAATGGGTGGCTTAAACAACAGAAATTTATGTTTTCACAACTCTAGAGGCTAAGAGTCCAAGATCAAGGTGTTATCAGGGTTGGCTTTCTCTAAGGCTTCTCTCCACTCGGCTTGCAGATGGCTTCCGTCTTGCTGCCTCTTCACACACAAACACCTTCCTGGTGTTTCTTTTTTTTCCCCATTTTCTAATATTTTTACTGATGTATAATAGTGGTACATATTTGTGGGGTACATGTGATATTTTTACGACTGTATACAATGTATAATAATCTAGTCAGGTTGATGAGGATATCCAACACCTCAAACAGTTTTCTTTGTGTTAGGACATTACAATTTTTCTCTTCTGGCTATTTTGAAATATACAATATATTATTGTTAACTATAATTTTCCTACTATTCCATCGAAAACTATAACTATTCCTTTTATTAACTGTATTTTGTACCCCTTAACCAACTTCTCTTCATCCTCCTCATCCTCCTCCCAGCCTCTGGTAATCACCATTCTATCCTCTACCTCCATGAGATTCACTCTTTTAGGCTCCCACATATGAGTGAGAACACATGATATTTGTCTTTCTGTGCTTGGCTTATTTCACTTAACACAATGTCCCTCAGTTCCATCTATGCTGCTGCAAATGTCAGAATTTCATTCTTCATTATGGCTGAATAGTATCCCACTGTATATACATACCACATTTTCACTATCCATTCATCCACTGACAGACATTTAGGTTGATTCCATATCTTGGCTATTAGAGTGCTGTGAAAAATATGTGAGTGCAGATATCTCTTTGATATATTGATTTGTTTTCTTTTGGATATATACCCAGAGTGGGATTGTCAGACACCAGTCAAATTGGATTAGAACCTACCCTAAAGGCCCCATTTTAACTTAATCACCTTTTTAGTGCCTTATCTCCAAAAACAGTCACACACTGAGTCACTAGGGGTTAAGGCTTCAACATATACATCTGGGGGAAATGCACTTAAGCTCATAACAATTGGAAAGAAGACACACAGGGAGTGAGAGAAAAACAGCCACTGGTGAGAAAATGCCAAAGCCAGGCTTGGTGTCCTTCCCAACCCAGCTGTGAGTTGGCCTGCCTCTTTCTTTCCTCTCAGCTGTCTTCCTGCAGAGAGTAAAAAAGGATCCTTGGTCTCATTTTCCAACTCTGAAGAGTGTGGAGGTGTAAAGCAACATAAAGAACGAGAGAAGAGCTTGGGAACCCACTGTATTGAAACTCTCCAGAATGCTAGAGTTGAAAGGAAGTTCTAACTGGGGCATAAAAAGTAGCCCTTTCTCTCTTGACCCTGCCATCTTTCTTTATGACACATCATAGAGAAGCTCTCTCTTGCTTTTTATTCCTCACCAGCTGGCTTTGGGGTCCTCCAGAGCTGTTCAAGAAGGGAAGCCAAGCAAGGAGATAAAAATTATGTAATGCTGAACAACCACAGCTCCATAGATTTATTATACATCAGTACCCTCTTTCCTATTAGCTTATCCTATGGAACAAATGTCATCCCTAATTTTCAGCATAAACTATTCGGAAATTACATTGCTTTGGATTCCAAACTAGTCAAGTTGAAAAATATGCTGTCAGCTGGGTGCAGTGACTCACGCCTATAATCCCAGAATTTTGGGAGGCCAAGACGGGCGGATCACTTGAGCCCAAGAGTTGGAGACTAGACTGGCTAACATGGTGAAACCCCAGCTCTACTAAAAATACTCAGACTAGCTGGGCATGATGGTGCATGCATGCCTGCAATCCCAGCTACTCAGCTGGCTGAGGCACAAGAATCACTTGAATCCGAAAGGCAGAGGTTGCAGTGAGCCGAGATTGTGCCACTGCGCTCCAGCCTGGATGACAGAGCAAGACCCTGTCTTGGGGGAAAAGAAAGAAAAGAAAAATGTGCTGTACTGATGGCAGTAAAGGCACTGGATAAATATTATACTAAAAAAAAAAAAATATGTAGCGCACACTTTAACATCGATGCCTTTCAGGATAAGGATATATTTCTCCTGGAAAAGTTTGCCACCTTCTGCTGTCCTATGATATTCATATCAGGTAAAATGGAATGATTATAGCACCTCGAAATTACCAGTAACTGTTTTTTTTCTCTTCTAGTGAAAATTTATTGGAGCATAGTTTTCTAATTACAGCAATTTGCACTAATGTTTAAAATGATTTCATGTACAAAATCCATAAAATTGAAGAGATATCTATCCCTGACTCATGCAAAATGTTATGGTCCATTTTTCAAAGTGAATGTTAATTTGTGGCAGTATAATTAGACGTGCGTAGATGATCCATGCAGGCGAATTGTTTGATTTTCATTGAATAATTTTGTGTCAAATTTTCTTACTCTTAAATGATTCACATTTATTTTTTGAAAGTACCAGATCTCTTCTGGCTCATTTTATACATTTCGTGTCTGACTCCCAGGAAATTTCCTGTTGTGAGGTATTTATACCATGATTTACAGCTGCAACAAGCTGAACAATCTGAGGCAAGCAGCTACCATATTTCATGACCACATAACAAAGTTGTTTTGCACTCAGAAAATAGTCGGTAGAATTTCACTGAGTTTTGTAACTTACAGCCGAATGCAAGTGACTGAGTTCCACCAAAAGAAAATTATTTCTGATTTTCTCTGTCTTCATCTGTATTGCCAGTATCATGACCCAGTTTGGGTGCTCCTTAATACCCAGTCCTGAGTTACTGCAATACCTTCTTAACACATTTCATTAGTTCAAAGTCTATACAATCCCTGCCGTCATTTGTTTTGTATCCACCACCCGGCTAATCCCATTATAGCATTGACTGCTGCTATCAGACTACTTCCCACCTACTACTATGTTTTCTCAAAAATATCCCCAATCAATGTCAAGAGAGAACACAAACTTTATCCACTGTATTCAAGACTTCTAAAAACTGTCTAACATTCCAATCCAACATTCCAGCTGCCCAACACAAACCATATTATTAGATCTATCTCTATATGGGCATCCACATGTCCAGTATTTATAATCGTATTTGTCCTCATCTTCCCACCAACCTAGAAAATTATCTTATTCTCCTTACCTACCCTACACTTTTTTATTTCATGTCTCATCTCCTAAATAAAGCTTCTGAGAACGATTCCAGGTTACAATGATCTCAGCAAGCCCTGATTTCTCACTTCCTTTACTTTCTGAATTAAGCAAACCACCTAAACATAAACATGTAAATGCATCTGATGTAATGTTATAGGTAAATATTATATGTAAATACATCTCTCTAACAAACTACATGTGTTTCAAAGGAAGAAAATCATTTTGTTCCTCATTTGATTTCTCCTACATGCTTTACATATTATCAGGCACATGTAGAGATATAGATGTAGATATAGATATATAAATATATGTATAGAAATAAGATGAGCACTTATTTAATTCAATTTATCATTTTAATTAATATATTTTTAATTATATTGATAGTAATCAGTAAGATTTATTCAGGAGTATAATCACTTATTCACTATGATTTTTGAGCAAGTTGCTTAACCTCTCTATGATTAGTTTTCACATATGTAAAATGAAAATGATAATAGTACTTTCCTTATTTTGATTTATTGAGAGCATGGAGTAAATAGCTTAGAACCATATCTAGCACATAGAAAGCACTCAGTGTTTCACCACCACACCCTCTTCCTCCTTCCCATACTCCTCCACTAGTTGCTGCTGCTCCTGCTTATTCATCTACTCAGATAGATCAGTCTATTCACTCACTCATACTTTCATTTATTCCATCAGTAAGTCAGTCAACAAATATTTGTCTTCTTGTGTAGCCAACGTAGCTTATTTCTAATGGAGTCACTTTCAAACTTTGCACTTCAGAGACCTGCTATGACTGTCATAAAAGAAGTTGGGTGGCAAGAAAACATAACTCCAAGCCATCTTGGTTCCAAGTCAACCAGAGAAACAATGCTTTCATTTGTATTACAGAAGAACAACAGCTGAACAAGTCTGAAAACCAATGTTCTAATGCATAAATTTAACCGCAAATATTGCTTTCATAAGCTCTGTAGCTCCCAAGCTTGCTGTAAGGCCGGTTGCCTTGCGGGAAGCTCGGACGCAGCCCCCCCCCCTCGCCTTTTTTTCCCCTTTTACAAGCCCTGAGCAAGCTCAGACAAGCCCTGAACAAGCTCAGACATGCTCGGGCATGTTCCCTTCTCCCTTGATTGCACAGCCTGGTCTTCTCTTAAAGAGCCCAGTATGCAAACAAGGTGCTGCAACCATACCTTCTTAATAACCAATAACAGCTAAGCCCTAACAACCAATAGCAGCCGGGTTTTAACAACCAATAGCAGTCGAGCTTTAACAACCAATAGCAGGCAAGTAATTCCAACCAATAACAAGCCACGTCCTAGGTCAAGGCTTGTAACTTACCCAATAGCAGTCTTGCTCTCCCACAACCAA